>JAFIDM010010028.1:1632393-1656754 GCA_023159025.1 Thereuonema tuberculata
TGAAAAGAAGGAAAAAGATCTTGATTTTGTAAAAATAAAAGTACAGTAAACTTCCTCTAATCCGGGATGTTCGGGACTTGAGGCATTACATGATGAATATCGGGAAAAGCGTGAATTAAACAAAAAAAATGACAGTAAAACATGTTTTTTATGTATTTTTAATTCGAAGTTGAGCAAGATGGTTGATCTAAGCCCAAGGGATTGTTCTTCTTGGTAGAAGCCATCTTAAACAAATCTCGAATATCAATTTGTTTTTCAGTCTTCTCTCTTCGTTTTTTTATGAAGTCATTTCGTACGATGTGGAGTTTTATAATTTCAGCATCACTCAACGAACTGCTGCGTTCAGAAAACTTGATAAATGTATTCAAGGCATCAGCTGCTTGATTCCAAGTGATGTTGTTTGACTCGTCTATATCATCTTCATCTGAGTCCACGTCTTTGGGGGCTGTTGGATTGGTAGCACTCTGTATGATGGCCCCATCTGTCAGAATTTTAGAGACATTAACTGTAGGACCCATGTCACTTGTCAGTCACTATAAAATTGCTCAACACAAAATCGAGCTCTAAAAAGTACTAAAACACAGCAATATTTGACGTTGATATAGCAACCTGAATGTCACACGTAAACAAAGCCACAGTGACGTCCGGGGAACAGGTGGCTCCTGAACATATACGATGTCACCCGAAGTCGGCCGAAGATGAGCGCCTTGTTATATTCGACGACTGACCTCTCTCCACGCATGATGATACGCTTTGTCCGGCACAGATTTTTTCCCTCGCACCTTCCGATCGCAAACAAACTTGAACAAGGCACGACTGATGTTTTCGATCGATATAAATAATGTTTTTTTTCGAAAGTCATGCCGGACCGTAGGACGCCGTATTAGAGGAAGTTTACTGTATTGGGATTAGTTTCAGTGAAAGGAATAAGGTTCCAGGCACTTGTTCATGAATTTTCTTTTTATTCAATTCAAAAATATGACATTCTCTTCTTACAATAAAAACTTCAAAATTAGGATACAAAATAATTTAGAAATATATAAAAATTAATTTCAACTTTACAACTAATATAAGTAAAGAAAATCCCTTCAATCCTCTAATTCATCTAAATTTACCCAATAGAAGAACCTCCTCTTACCTTTCAACACATATTGAAATGAAAGTAACAAAAGGATTAACATTAACAGATTATCCAAAGGATTATCTACATCAAAATACTCATTATCTAAACTTTTGTTCCATAACAGTAACCATCTCAAACAAGTTCCTCAAAGACCTTGGACAAAATGCAACATCAGACGATAAATTACAATCATTTAATAATGGAATGTGCATAAAAGATAACACTGTCTTGTAACAAAAGCTCCTAATTCCTTTATTTCAATTTTAAACTGAATTGACCGTGTTTAGTTTGAAGCCAAACTTAATCTTTGTTTGTTAAACTGCTTTTAATTTTGTTTCACAACCATTGCAGTCTATGTCAGATCAATTTTGAAAAATGAACATCTTACACATGAGTAATTAATATTTCTAAATATTTAGAAGCTGCTACCACTGCAGATATGCATGAATGCATATTTATTTCCAGTAATATGAGATTAATGTAGCTAGGATTTTATCCAATGGATTCCAGTCATAACTAGGACTTAAATGTTTCTTGTGAATTTTTATTGGATTCTTTCAGATCAATTATTCCTTACATCAGAATTTCTCAATTTGTAAGAAAACTGCGATTGTATCTGCAGTAGACAATTAAGTTCACAGCCAAAGTAACTAAATTCAATACAAAAAACTGGGCAAACAAAAATATATACTACATTTTGTTTCATTCTAGCTGTAAAAGGCTAAAAACTATCAATTCATATTAAGTTTCAGGGTGGTTTAAAGTGTTTAAAATAGACTGTTATTCATTTGTAAATCCTGACATAAATCCTAAAAAAAAAGGAAAAAAAAATGTTATAAGACACAGAACATTCCATGAATGTCCAGCATCGTCTTGTACATAATGATCTAAATTTGTCTTGGGTTTTCTCCTGTGTCACATTCAAAGAAAACCAGTACTTGTCCAATGAGACAGTTTATGTAATAAAGGAAGTTTTTGGATTTTGTTCCACAGAACTTGGAAATCTTTCTAAGAAAACAGACAGAAACAATCATTCATAAAATAACAACCATTAAAATCGCCAATAGATTAAAAAAAAAATATATTTGTACTTAAAACATTGCTTTTAATGTCTGTTTGAAATTGATAGATGAGCTTCAAAACAATCTTGATTTGGAAAATCAAGATAATCAGTATTTTGCTATAGAATAAGAAATTCAGAATCAATGTGACCATAGTAATAATAGAAATGTATTCCTTATTAAATTACAAATAAAAATGAATTCTTGAATTAATAAATAATAAAATATTAAAAAAAATTAAATATATGTATAATTCCTTTTTTAAACTAAATAGTTTGTTCTAATAATTGTAGATTCTTTTTGCTTTAATTACAACTGACTGTAAATTAAGTAGTTTATAATTGATATTATTTTAAATAATCTTAATAGAACTGATAAATGAGGAATTTAAAAATTATTCCAAATTCAGGTTTGAAAGAATGCATAAATTGTATTCAAGTGATTTATTTAAATATCGACAACTAGGCTTCAAATTAATCTGTTTTCTAGTAAAGGATTGTAAATAAACTTCTCGTTTAATTAAAAACATCTTAGATCCAATTACAAAATAAAAATAATAAATTAAAGGATTTTGATTTTGAAATTTTTTTCATGTTTACATTTACTAACATCATCTATAACATATAAATTTCAGAAATTATAATTTAAATGTTATGGTTTATATGTACAGAATTCCCAGCTTTGTTTCAAATTGTTTTTTTTGTTTTTTACTTGCTAAATGATAAAATTATACAGTTTTGTTATATTAATGATACTCATGAATTATTTGTTTCTTTGGAAAGCAAGAGAAAATAGGAAATATTTCAGTTACAAATTTACAAAAGATAAATAATAAGGTTTAAATACAAGAAAGGAAGACTTATTTGTTTTACCTCTTGCATTTCCAAAGCCATTTCAATGAAATCATTCTTGATCAACAGATAAACCTTTCCACTATAGCCAAGAGATCTCAGATCAAACTGATTTGAAATATTTATAAGAAATCTCTTCATATTCTATTGAACCATGAAGAATGAGTTGGAAAAATATTCATCAAAATTTCTCTTAACAATTGGACACTTGGAATAAAAAAGTCAAAAGATTAAATACATACTTCAACAAATTAAAATTTATACAACTTTTTTTTATCAAAATATTGATTATTGTTACAGTTTTATTTCAGTTAACTTCAAAATAAGTTTACAAGTAGTAAATTAATAACAAATCAATTCAATAAATATAATCTCAGTAAATTAATTGAAGAAACTTTAATGTTTTTTTGTTTCTAGATTCACTGCTTTCACCCTACAATGGAATCATTTTTTTAAATGAAATGTGCTATTTTTAATTAAAATATATTCATATTTAAAAGATAATGTTTTAATGACATAAATTTTCGGAAAATATCTGCAATAATACACAGTTACATAATCAACTCTTCCAATCTATACTTAAAGTATAAAAATATTGTAAAAATAAAATTACTCAAATAAATAAGCAATATTAGAAAGAAATGTAATAAATGTAATGTCATTAACAAATAATGTTTCAAAAAATTGCACTGAACTCAAAGATTGTCTTAATTATTGTCTTAATTCAGGAGCTAGGTTTAATCTAATGTTCAAATACTCTAATAACGGATTTGTTCTCTTACAAAATTCTCCAGCAATTTTGTTGTCGATTGATCATTCATAAATTATGTAGAGGAAGGTGTTAGTTTTTTGTTAGTGGAAAGGATTTACTCTTGGATTGGACTCAAAATGAGTGAATGTAGAATTCAAACAAATTCGATCACTTTGACCAACCCATTCCAAAATGCTTGGTAACCGTTTCCAAGTTAAAATTGGAAGAGGAGTTTCCTCGTTTTCTTAACTTTGTGAATCTAAACTAGACTTACTAAGGCTGAAATTTATCATAACTCCAAAGCCACTTCAATCAACACCTGGGACCAAAGACTTTTAAAACTTATCCGAAAATAAAACATAAAATCAAACGTCGATGCACTAATATTTGTAAGATACTCAATAACTATGCAATTAACCCAATATTATAGGAGAAAGATAAGAACGTGGTTGTTAATGAAGAGAAGCAATGAGATTTATGAGCGGTCTCAACATGTTTATTCCTATCTATTAATATTGTAAAAAGACTTAAGGCAAGATGGGACTTGTACAATAGTTATCAATAGCTATTACAGGCTTGTATTCGTGTACCAATGGTGTAAACACCCCCAATGCATCCAAAAATTGGAAAAAATCCAGCATTTTGACTTTGTTTTTTTTTAATGGTTAGAAAGCCATGGTTTGTTTGTAACCCTCCCCATCCTTTGAGATTTAAAAGGATTTGATCTTTATTTTATTTATTTTATTGGTTAAACTGCCAAGATCATCCTAGTCACATAAAAATATGGTTTGACCATGAAAAAATTGTAACAAAAGCAAATTCAGTGTAAACAGACCCAGAACACTGATACTTTACACATATCCAAAATTCTTCCTTGGGAACATTGTGGTACTTAACTATTTCCAATATGGCCGCCTGGTTGAAATGGAAAAATGTATTCCATTCTAAACCAGGCTTGTGATATATCTACTTATCATTATTTTTAACGCTGATTCCAAATTTGAAGTACTTTTTTACCAAAATTACTTTAAATTTGAAATGTTGTATTTTTAAAATGTACTTGTTAAGGAAGGTGTTTTGCTGAAGACTATAATGGTTTAATACAAAAAACCTTTTAGACTTGCATGAAGACCTCGTCAAAAAGTCAAAATCTGTTCATGACGTAGAATGTTATGAACCATTACTTTAATTAAAAAAGCTTATTAAAGATAAAAGGGATGACCTGAAGCAAACGTCACTGACAAGTAAACTGTGGATACAGTATCAGTCAAATGTATCATACTCAATAAGTGATCAGCACAAGGACATGCATAAGTCAAGACTATTATGAGATAGAGCAGATGGGGGAAAAATAGTGGAATTTCTTAAACAATATTCACCATTTAATTCTGATTCATCACTTCAAAATATAGTTAACATTATCAAGGTCAAAGGTAACTCCGGTAAAGTTCATGATACAGTTAAATTGGAAGTGGAATTGTTGCTAACATTCCTGGAAACTATGTATTTTCATACACCTGTAAAAGATCTGATAAAGTAAAAACACTAGCTTCAATTGCAAGAGTGAAAATTGATGACACTGACGATTCAAGCATTGACCCATTACTTTTGTTTCAAAGTCTAATTGTTGTTGTAAGCAATGGTCATGTTAACCTTAAAAGACGCATTTCAATACGAACTTTGTGCATATCCACCATCTCTTTTCGAGTCTCCAACAATTCTCATAAAGGGTGAAAAGTCAAAACTTGCACATTGCATTAACAAACATATTGTGAACATTACTAATGGATCACAGAGTCACCAGATGTCAAGTACCCCTACAGAAACACCACAAGGGACAACACTTCATCGAATGCCTTGGAAGACTGAGTCACATGCGGCTGTATCGCAAGTTCTTATGCAGACATCAAAGTGAAAAGGTATGGCTCAGTCACAGTTGTTTTTGATGGATACAGTGCTAATACCCCATTCATAAAAGATTGTACACATAGGAGACAAGGTATGAAATCACACTATAACCATTGTGAATTTCTCTCCAGACACCCCCTTTATTGGTAAGAAAGAACAATGTCTGCAGAATGCTGTTAACAAGACCAAGATAATACATCTCATTGGTGATAATCTCAGTAGCAAAGGAAGCCATATTAGTTAATGCTAATGGCGATGCCGATGTCGACATTGTGTGGGAAGCTGTTGCATTGTCTAAATGTATGAATACTGTTGTGTTGGGAGAAGATACTGACTTGCTCATACTGCTGTTGTACCATTCTTTGGACAGTGGTTTCTCCTTACATTTTAGAAGTGATATTCAAGTAACCACGTCATTTTCGCCAGTGCATGATATCCATGTTATAAGAAATATTTTAGGAGCTGATATATTTGCTATTCCTACGTGCTTTTACAGGCTGTGACAGCATATCACATTTACATGGAATTGGCATTTAAAAAACTTCTGCTCAGAGAACAAGTCTAAGAACGAAATTGAAGAAGCTGGTAAGAAATCAATGGCATTACTTTATGGCGGCAAGAAAAATGAAACATTAGACGTGCTATGTCATTGCATCTTCAAAGAAAAGATTGCGTCATCAAATTGCTTCGTTGAACCAGAGAGACTGCCATCTACTGCATCAGCAGTGAAATACCATTCATTCCGATGCTACTACCAAATATTGGAGTGGATACGAAAGAAGAAAGAGCTGGTTGATGCTCTTGGGGATGGTTTGTGCGGAACAATGAGTATTTTCCAAAATTAAGTGATTTACCTCCAGCTCCATGGGATCTTCTAACTATTAACCGCTGCAAGAGTACAAAGGAATGTGGAACAATGCGATGTAGCTGCAGAAAAAATGGTCTACTTTGTACAGATGCTTGTGGACAATGCCTAGAATCTAGTTGTGCTAACTTTGTACACAACCAATATGAGGTTGATTCAGAACACTCAGATATTGATGAATGAGTGTTCATATTTCAGACTTTACATCATATTTCTTTACTGTTCATTTCTTGTGTTTTCTCCTTTTAGTCATTTTGCAAAATAAAATTGAAAGTTCAGCTATCACAGATTTGTCATCATTCATCAGAAACATGTGTCACATTCACTTTTCACAATACTTAAAGTAAATTTTAATTAATTTCGCGTGGACGGATTTTGGATATATTTTGTAGCACATTATTTAGACTAACTACGAAGGATTTGTTTCTGTTTCAATTTTTTCAAAGTTACCTCACTTTTTTTTTTTATATTTTGACCTGACTATCCTAATTCTCCTCATTCCTGAGTCTGCAAGGTTTAACCTAATATTCTTACTAACCACCATCAATACACAATGTTGAGAAAAAAGGAAGTTTTAAAATGCAATTATTGATCATAAGTTAATATTTACTAAACGGACGAACCTAGTAGTGATTTTGGTACATATTCGCTAAGAAGCTAATGGGAAAATATCTGCCAAATGCACAATAATGACAATTTATTTATTTTTCTTATAAATCTGAAATTTTAGGAATATAAGAATGTTACTGAATGATTTCCCTATTGATTTTAGTAGAAACTGGATCCACAGGAGCCAAAAACCACAAAACTACTAAAGTCCTACTATTGTTATAAATAAAGAAAAGGTGAATGTCAACTGTGCTGTCCTTTCTATCTTTAGATAATAAAGAATTTGTACTTTCATCAAGAATTGGATGAGAATAAAGTGTGGGAGGAGGAAGAGTCTTAAGTCATATACCTATGAGTTTTCCAATGAATTTTGGAATGTCATGAGTTTTGTATTTTATATATATGAGTAAATGAACATTTACTGCATTTTAGTCTAAAGTATGTAAATTGCAAAATTAATTTTTGATGTCATTGGCTTAAAAGATCCTTGTAGAAATAGGAATATCACATTATTTATGAATGATCTCAAACAACCTAATGTTCCTCTAAATACCTTTTGATCATGACTGACTGTCTCTCATCCATTTACACTGACATTTTAGGCTCAAAGTAAAAAATCCAACAAATCATTCTACTTGTTTTTATGGTTTTCAAGTTTCTCAGCATCCACCAACTTAAGATTTCTTTTAAATAACTACAATGAATTATTTTTCAATTATAATTTCTCTATTTGAAAATAAGCTGAAGGAGAAGTAATAATTCAATTTGGCACTGCCTGTTTTTTTTAGTTTAAGTCATTGAAGTGTGATTTAGAACAGGACTTAAGAGGGACAGGTGTTGCTTTTAGGCATTGGCTTAATTCAGCATTGATTCATGCAAACCTATTTGAAAAATATATGTTATTCTGCAAATTTTATAAGGTATATTTTCTAAGTTTTTAAGATTATAAATAGTATATTTGCCATTGACCAAAATAAAAACAAAACTAGAAGCATCTCAAGTGAGCGTAAGTGGGTTTCACTCGTGGGCAATTCTGCTATTTTATATTAAAATAAAATATAAGTCTGTATTGCATTTGTTTTTTCTAATGTTATGACGACTTATAATACTGAGATTCTGGGATCTAAATACTGAGATTTATACTGAGATAAATACGGCCTTTTTTTTTAATACTGAAATACCAATAATGTTACAAAAATTCTGGGACTTTTACAGTACTAATTGAAACCAATTATGATTTGTTCATGTAAATATTTTAAATCAACACCAATGGATTGTTACTAAATTTGCAACTGGGGAATTGTTATTTACAGATGGATAAGAAAAAGTCATAAAACCCCAGATTTGGCTTACGAGACACTTTGTTGCACACAAAAGAAAAAGTAGAGAGATTGCTATATTAAAAAATCTAAAAATATTTTTCTATTAATAAGACAGTTTTATAAAAACAATTTGTGATGCAAATCATAATGTATTTATCTCTAACCAATGACCTTTTCTAGAATTATTATCAGAAAAAATTGTAATTTTAATACCAGTTTTATAAGTTAAAATAACTGAAATAACAGGATTAAGTAATCCATTTTATGAGTCCGAAAGTTGCAGAGGCTGGTTTTTATTTTTTACATCTGAACATGGTTCAAATTTTAAAATTAGATTGATATATTATTAAAGATGTAAAAAAATATATTTTGGAAAATGTAAATAGCTTTCTAAGGCAAAAAGACAAAAGTCGTAATAGGTATCTGTGTTCTATAAATAATTTTGAACAAAGGTTTTATGTCAAGACATTAATTATTAAGTTTGATAAAAATAGAAATCAAAATTATTTCCAATGTAGAAAAAAAGAAATCAGGGAATTATAAATGGATAAAATGCCGAGTGAATTAAGAATTTAAAAACCACAGCAACGCTTCATCTTAACTGAAAACCATTCACAACTTTACTACTTTATTGAGACAATCCTGATTAAGGAATACAGTCAAACTCCGCTATAGTGAACTTCAAGGGACCGAAATTTCGGTTCACTATAACCGGGAGTTCACTATATCCGTTCCATTAATACGTACATTGCACGGCAAGGGACTAAACATTTCGTTCATTATATCTGGGAGTTTATTATACGCCGTGTTCACTATAGCGGGGTTTGACTGAATATGCATTAAAATACGTACAATCCTGTATTTGATGAGCAGCCACTCTTGCAATGCATTTCATTAACTCTACCAGGCAAAAGATGCCTATTTCAAACCAACGTACTAATTTTAAATTGTGTTGGAAGAAAGATCCCATTCATTGCAGAATTCAACAGTTTTAACTAATGATCAACTGGAAAAATAAGCTCCGTTTATCACTGATTTACTGAAAAAATGACTGATTTGAGTCTAAATAGAATGGATTCATCATCAAAAGAATCGAGCACTCGATATAAAATCACACAAATTTATGATTTTTGAAAATAAGTGATGATAATATAAAAATAAAGCTTTCTTATTCTACCATCAAAATTTATGTAAATCTACACTATAAAAATATAGCGCAGTAAATATGGCACTTTGTTATTTTTACTGGCAATAATGTCTTGTTTTCAATTTAATGGAAATATAAATACTATTGCTTAAAAAACCTCGTATGTTTTATAGTAAGTTTTAATTAAAACTACTGCCAAATTTCTTTTATTAAAGTTCTATTATTTCAAAGTCAAAATGGGAAGGAGACCTTTTAAATATATAAACTTTCTTAAAAAATTGGGAAGTGTATTTTTTATTTAAAATATTTTCTAAAAATAAGTTAATTCAAAAATGGTTTACTACTCATGCACAGCCTTTCAATGCCTCTTCATAGGAAGGTGGAGCTTCAAACTCTGGTTCCTGCAAAAAATAGATTTTTAATTATGACCTTTGTTTTAGAAAAACAATATAAAAAAAAAAGTAGATGGTAAAAATGTTAATTTTTCTATCAAACGATGAGGTGGCTGTTTTGTCACTGATAAAAACTCATCATTTTATTCATTTGATGAAAAATTGAGAAGGGAGAAATGGGTAAGTCTGGCTGATGACCTAACAAGGATGAAACAGCTGTGATTGTCACTAATGCCAACTGTAGTTGCATTCTTATTATCTACATCTTTTCATTAATAGAAATAAAAGAAATACATGAAAAATCTAAAAACATTTTAAAAATAAATGATTTAGTTATTTAAATAACCGATGTAAGATATGCGCCAAAACAAACAATACTCCACATCACAAGCCTTTGTTGCTCCTGTGCACCACGTGATGACCATGGAAACGTAACAGTAGGCTTATGTTGGTTGAAGTTTGATAGATGTTCAAATGGTGCTAACAAAGGAGGAAAATATTTTATTGTGGAAATTTATTTTCGCTCCCATGGAGTTGTAGATTCAAACGGACCAAGTTTGCTATACATTGGAAAGGCATTTCGGGAATGATTTCAAAAACCACCACCCACAAACATGGTTATGTTAACCTTCTTTAAAAAAATTTGTTTAACACAGCACAAAGACTGCACCAAAGACAATGACAACAAATGCAAATCAAGGAAGGCTCCTTGAGCTGGAGTTACAGTCGCCTAAACGAAGTAAACATCCATAAAAATGAATCTTAAGTCAAACATCTACGAGACGAATGTTCAAGGAAATTTGTTAGTTTTGCCTATAAGATACAGACCGGACAACATCTCTCATGTCGATACGGATGAGAGAATTGTTTACTGTGCGACGATGATGAAGCTTTCCTGTCAAATGTATGGTTTTCTTATGAAAGCCAAATTCATTTGAATGGATTCATCAATCGACAGACAACCCGCTTTCAGCGATTTGAATGGCCACACATCATAGTGGAGAAACCCCTCCTTAGTAACACTATGGTGTGCAGTGTCTGCAAATGGCATTTTGGCTCTTTATTTTGTTGGGGATGATCACGACAATCCTGTGACTGTAAACCAGGTGCCGTACAGAGAAAAACACTCTCTCACCATTCCTATGGATCTCATCAGATTCGGCCGTGCACGTAACCTGCCACTCCCTACGCAAGGATTCCACCAGGATGGGACCAGATGCCACAGGGAGATGCTTCAGTTGCTTCTTGGTAATCTTATCATTTCTCATGGAACAGCCTTCCCATATTTTTCTCATTCGCCTGATAGTTACATTTGGGATATGCTGAAGGAAGAGAGAACCCACCAGCAACCATTGGAGACTTATGTCAAAATATTGTGTCAGAGGAACGAAGCAACCTTTCTTCAGGGACATCTTTGAGAATCTTCGTGAGCAATACGAATACTGCCTGCAACGCAATAGATAGCCTATGGAACATGTGCTATGCCTCAGAAAATGTGAAACTTGACTTCCATGTACCCAAAGCTTCCTCTATGATTTGTACTCTGTCACATAAACCATTTTTGGTTTCAGTATCATTTGTTTTGGCACATACTGTATTACCTGAATAGAAAATGAAAAATAAGCGATCTTTATTATTAGTATGAGTTCCGGTCTCTGGCTGGATCTATTTGATATCTTCTATCCTCCTATCAGCTTTCTTTCTTGCAACTTCTGTCCTGTTCTGGTTGTCTTCTTGATTTCTCAGCCATATGGTGCATCTGCTTGGTACCTTCTAGTGTACATTTTTATACAGCTTAATTTACTAAACATCTTACAATTGGCCTGTATTTAAGGTCTTATCCACACAACAGACATTTCTTTCTTATTTAATGATCTAATTCTGCTATTTTGTTGTTTGAGAAATAAAGCATATAATAATGGTATTCATGTTCATTATGTTCAATGCTCTTTCAGTGGTTTTTCAGCATAAACTGGACTTTTTGGACTAGTCCAGCACTTACCCAGCATCAACATTTAGCTCTGTAAAATCTGAGATTTGTTAAATGAAATCCTATTACAGAGGAGGTAATGCAACTGTACTCTAATTATTATATACTAGGCATAAATAATAAAATTTAACATGGAAAAAAGCAAGTACAAATAAGTACATTTTTAATATGCCTTCAGTTGTTATTAACGGGAATTTAGGACAGCTGTTTTGTCATTAATATATTAGTAATCCAAGATTTACCCAATTGATGAACAACCCAGAAGGTTTGAGACCAAACAACAAAACCCCAAATGGGTAAATTTTGGCTGATGAGTTTGTATTAAGATGAAACAGCTATCCCAGTGATGACAACTGAAGGTGTGATTGGAAATGTATGTACTGCTTTCTTTTTTAATCTGTGCTTTATAAAACCTTTCTGTCTTTCCAATTGGTCGCCGAAAGAATGAAATTACTGACTACAAATTTAAAAAAAAAAAAAAAAAAAAGCTACGAATAATAACTTAATTACTCAATATGTAGCATAAACTAATTTATTAGTTTTCTAAAAATGTTTTTCTACATGGGTATATACATCATCATAGATTACAAAATTAAAAAGAAAAATCTTTATAATCTTAAAAGCCTGAAGATTTTTGGTCACTTTTAACAAAATGTATTCTGTGTAAAGGATCGAATTGTTTTCTTCTATTTGAACAATCAAAACAGGAATGAAGTCACTTCAATAACAGATCATTGAAGCAAAATCTAAAAATTATAGAAATAGATTTGAGCTGCTTTTTTTTTTCCTATTTGAGACATATTCACCCTTTGTAACAAATTGTAAGGGAAATTCAGTTAATTCTTAAGCAAGATTCTTTAACATTTTCTGGAATTAGGTTTGTGTGCAGACAGGATTTTCTTTTTAACTGGTAACAACAATATGTGCCGAGAAAGAACAGGATCAAAAATAGATTCAAATTATATTAAATCTTAAGAGCTAAAATTCATAATTCTTATTAGTTCTGATTTTTTGTCTTTATTCTAAAATTTTATGATTATATGGGACAACTGATTCAAGAAATAGGACATATAATTTTGTCAATAAATACAGGACGGGTGGACGTAAATCCTACGGTCAATCGTATTAAATACAGGACGGGTGGACATAAAACTTTGGTCAATCGTATTAAAATTACATTTTAAGCTTGAAAATTCTAAATACAAAAGATGAAAAATGAAACTATTTACCAGATATCTAGCTGGTGACGGTGGATCATAAGCAGGTAACGGTTCTTCTTCTGGAAGTGCAATTGGTGCATGAGGTGGTGGCAAGCTACTTGGCATACTAAGACGACATGCTTGCGGATAGGAAGTTATAGGTAGACTGCGTCCAGTACTATGCCGATGAATATCTGTTTTCAAAGTAAGACAAATTAATGTTAATAGAAACTAAAGTTACAGAGAAGTTTTCTAAGATTTTTTACAAATGAGTGTGAAATAGCCTAACCCCTGAGTTTTGATTAGAGGCTTTGAAAAGGATGATGCGGTAGGAAAGGCTATGAAATTGGTGGCTGGGTTCAATTTTTTGGATGTGTGTATAACAGTGTATGAGCCTGTCTTTAGTGTGGAAGCTGTTTTTTGTTGTGAATGTGTAGAGAAAGGTTGGGCAGTTTATCCAATGCAGTCCAAGAGACCTTGTGTACAAGAGGTCAATAGTGTATTATTATTATTATTAGGATCAGGTTTCATTTTTGCTTGTGGGGTGAAACACAAGCGTTGAAGGTAGAGGAATGAGGTTAGGAAGGTTAAATGAAAAGTAGAGGCTGTGACGATTGTGGCGCACTCTGGTGATAACACGTTAAAAGATAGCTTTTCGCAACGTGTACAGTAATTTAGTTTTTATTTGGAATGGAAGAGGTACCTTAAAGAACATATAAAGTATAACTGTTGTTTGAAGGCGGTGTAAAGTATGTTTACGAAGGTAGAACAACGAATTTGGATAAAAATTGAGGTTGCACGTGGTTCATCATGCTGTTAGGAAGAATCACAGTGTGAATGCCGATTATCAACGGTTTCTTGAAAAACATCTCCGTCTTGCATTAAGAATCAATCCACCACTACCTCGTTGTCCAACCGGTGAAGGATCTTTTGATAGTACTGGAAAACTTTATTCCCCTGACATGAGTCCCTGTGACTTTCATCTGTTTCTGAACACACCCACATGATCAAATGTTTCCATTATGTTGCAGAGGTACTTCACACAATAGATCAGACTATCAACAGAAACAGATCTGCTAATGGCATCCACCGTCTCCCACAGATTTGGAAGAAGGTTATTCCTCTGGCTAGTGATTCTATTGAGGTTCAATTCATATCTAACTACCAAAACGTGCCTATTTTAAACCTGTTGCAACTACTTTTCAATCAACCAGAAGAAATTTAAAATTTAGGAGGAGAAAAATAAACACAAAGCTTAGATGCTAATCTGATTGCATTTATTTTTATAGATCTGGAGACGAATATTGAAATAGTCAAGAGCATTCACAGGTAAAAGGAAATGTTTTATGACTACGGCTATACATGTTTGAAGATAGCTTTGATAATCACATCAACAAAAAAATGTGGTCAAGAAAGTTTATCAAAATATGAGTTTTCTGATACATTAAATATCAACATTTACTTTTAAAAAACAATGTATTTTTTTATATTCAATGTCTAGCTTACTTGGTATTTGACCTCTGTCTGGTGTTAATAAGGTATAATGGGACTCCAATGCAACATTGTCAGGAGAGACAGCTGGGTTCTCTGTTGTGCATCTTCTTGAAGGACTGCGAGACGGCCGCCTCCGTAGGCGTTTTCTAAGAGATCGTGAACGACGTAGCTTCATTTTCCTATTTTAAAATAAGAAAATATATGAAATAGGATATGCTATTAAATGCTACCGTTTAATAACAAACTTCAAACATGCTGCAATAAAATGAATAATTTCTGTACTTGAGCAAATCATCAGTTTTACATTATATAAATAGCTTTATTATAAAGCCAGGTAAATTTAAATTATATCACTCTAAACTCCTTCATTAAGCAAATGCTGTTAATTACGATTATATTTAGAGTCTGCTGAGAGACATAGGAACTCAATAGCATAGACAGGAATGAATGGTAAAAAGTGCAATGTTTGGCAATTTGCTCATTTGAGTGAAGATCAGAGGCAAATTCTCAGGTAAGAATAATTCTTTCCCAATAAGAAAGTGAAGGTCATCCAATTAGTCAGTCTGTTTTTGTTCTCTTTGGAACTGCTACGTGGATCTTCTTGAACCTTGGTTTGCTTATTTAAATAAGACAAGAGGTGATTATGTTTGATTTCTTTTCCCTAAGTGTTGAGAAATACTGGGTGTGAAGGTGACAAATTTTCACAGAAAAGCATTGCAACTGATTTGGGATTTCTATTTTAAACAATGAACTGACTTTCAATCTCTAATTAAGTTTTAATTTAATAAAAATTAATCAGGTTAAATTAAACAATTTCATTATTTTTTTCAGGAAATGGAAAATTCTTGCTGTTGATAAATTAAAAAGACAGAAGGAAAGTAGGCTTTGAGTTCTTTTCTTGTTGTTGTTATTTCTAATCTGTCCTCCAATGTTTTCTTTCTTCCAAATTGCTACACGAGTACAGTTTCAGGATTTTTTCTTTTTATAAAATGAACACAATGAAAGATTCATAGAAAAGTGTTGACATTTAAATCTTTTGAATTCTTCTACCTTAAATATAAAGTGCAGATTGCAAAAGACCATCCACAAACTATTATAGTTCCTAAAACAATTCCAACAATGATCGGGGTTCCAAAATCTTGGAATTTCTCTTTTTTACTTTCATCATCGTCATCATATTCTTCGCTGCTGTCTTCATCACTGTCATCTTCAACATCCACTTCTTTATCAAAACCTAAAATCAATAAAAATTAATTAATAAAAGTTTAAAACAAAATTTTTCTATTTGTTTTAAGGAAATTTGAAATCCTTTTAGGAAAAGGAAATTCTATTAGCTGTTAATTAAGTAAAAATCAAAATTTTTAATAAACATTTACGGATACAAAAAAGGAGCGACTTTTTAAAATCACAACTAATGCCTGTTAATTCATTAACTTTTTTTTATATGATGAATGAAGATTTTTTCATCATAAATATAAACTATTTATCCACAAGAACCTCGTATTCTTATACCAGAGTTAAAAAGAAATCCCTGAAGCCTCTTCACCAATACAGGGTGTCCCAAATTGAAGTATACACTCTTTGAAACGTTATAACTCAGCAACGACATGAGATAGAAATAGAAGGTGTATTGTTGTTCATTTGTTTAGAAACCAAAATGGCAGTGAGACTTTCATTCGATGAATGTAAGTGGATACTGAAGTGTTATTGGAAAGTGGAGAATGTTGTTGAGGTGTAACGACATTGGAGGGTTGAATTTGATACACCACTGCCAACAAGGGTAACAATAACAAAACTACGAGACAAGTTTGAAGCCGAAGGAATGGTGAAAGATGTGTTGAAAGGTCGGTGCGGGAGAAAGAGAAGTTCCACTGATAATGCGAATGTTGATGCCATCATGGAGGTTTTTTGCACAATCCCCAAAGAAGTCAGTGAGGCAATGCTCTCGTGAAATTGGTATCGCCAAATCCAGTGTTCAACGAATTTTGCAAGGTCAAAAATGGAAGCCTTACATTCCGCGACTTGTCCACACACTAAATGAGGACGATCCAGATAGGCGACTGTAATTTTGTGAGTGGTTTCTGCACAAGTGTGACAAAAGGAAGGATTTTCAAGACTTAATTGTTTGGTCAGATGAAGCAACATTCAGATAATCATCATAATTGTGTGTACTGGGCTAATGAAAACCCAAACATCATTGAAGAAAAGGCCGTCAATCTTCCAGGGATAACGGTATGGTGTGGTTTGTCCTCCAGAGGATTACTTGGGCAGTACATTTTTGAACATACTGTCATGGGTCAGACTTACCTGCAGATGTTGGAACTCTTGATTCCACTTCTTAATGATCTCTTTGAGAATGGAAATGAGGTTTACTTCCCACAAGACGGGGCTCCACCTCACTTTAATATCGATGTGAGAACTTTCCTCGATCACACATTCAATCACAGATGGATTGGACGAAGAGGAAGTGCAACGGAGTTCCCGCCTCGATCTCCTGATTTAATCCCTTTTGACTTCTACCTTTGGGGAACTTTAAAGAACACGGTGTACGCCACAAACCCACAAACACTGACGGAATTAAGAGATCAGATTGAACATTCCATCAATGACATTCCATTGGCTACAATCCAGTCGGTATGTCGCTCTGGTCGACGTGGGTGTTGGGAGTGTACTGCAGGGCCGCCCGGGGGGGGGGGACAAATTGCCCCGGGGGCCCACAAAAAGAGGGGCCACATCAGGCCTCTCCTTTTTAGGTTGTTAGAATAGGATTGTCGTTTTTTTTTTGGGGGGGATGGGGGGCACAAATCCAAATGTTGCCCCGGGGCCACCAAAGGTCTCTGGGCGGCCCTGTGGCAGAAGGTGGACATTTTGAACAGATACAGGCTTAAGGAAGTTTACGGAATAAAATACAACACACCTTTTATTTCTATCTCATTTCGTTGCTAAGTTATAACGTTTCAAATAGTGTATACTTCAATTTGGGACACCCTGTAGATAATCCTCCCTCCATCTCTTCAGCTGTTCCTTTGCTACATTCATCCTTCCAATTTATATTGTGATGAACACATCGCAAATAATGTATGAATTACTTACTTCCAAAGCTTGGTTGAGGTTGATCGGGATGCAGAATACACATTTGTTCTTTATATCTAATTATAAATCTCTTGTTCTCATCTTTGCAAATGCAACCATTCGCTACTTGGCAAATGTATAAGTAATCATAGTTGTTACAACTTCCTAAAGTAGTTTTTGGATAACAATTGAACGTCTGGCCTAAATTAGAAGAGAAATATTGATGACATCAATAAAAAAGCAAGACACTCAACTAAAAATAGACTGTATATATGCATAGTACTTATTAAAATGTAGCAACTACCCAAAGATATCTCAATCCACTGTGTTACAAAAAAGCAGATATCCATATAAACAAAGAAAGAAACAAACTTTTTTTCTAGCTATGATGGAGCTCAAATGATAGAAATTAGTCATTTCAATATTTTAATGCAAGACTAGGAATGAGGCAACAAAAAGAACATTGTATCATTTTTCTTGTTTGGTCACAGACAAAGCTTCAATGTCTGTCAACCAAGAAAAAGTTTAAAATGGCTCTATTACTTCCTTTTTTCAATGTAATGGAGATAGAACCAGTGAAGGGAACATCAATGTAGTGCATGTGATCACAGAGGAGCTTTACTTTATAACCACTACAATCACTTGTCTGAACCATTAATAATGTTTCTTTTGTATAAGATTACTTTGTTTGACCATGAATTTATGCTAATTTGACTTGTAATACAACTACTTTTGTTGTCTGTAATTTTGTGAACTGTAGCATTGTTATCAACTAATGATGACACAACAACTTCTAACTAACACCAATTTGTAATTAAGTCTTTTCTGCATTCATTATTATTATTAATTTCTTTGAAAGTTATATTTTAAACTTAATAATGAAGTAATAAGGTTTGCCAAGCTTTTAACAAACCATTTTATGGGAAAAATTCTATTGGGGTACAAAGCGCTAATTTGAAGAAAATAATGAATCACTAAAATTAATAATCAATTGTTTATTAGTTAATAATAACTCATCAAACAACTAAATATAATAACTGAACTCTGACAATAAAACTAGACAATCAAGAAAAATAATTAACTAAAAATAAAATAACTTAAAAACAATTTTAACAACAAATACATGCTTTTCATCTTTTAAAAACCTACAGAAATTAAATGATTTTTTTTCTGATTTGGTTATTCAAGAAAAAATAGAAAATAGATGAGAAAAAGCTCAAACAGATTCAGATAACTATGACCTGTCTCCTCATCTCTTTCAAAGTACGTTCCCTGTCATTTTACCAACACAAAGTAAGCCTTTAATATTGTTTATTCAATATATTTAATTTTTAAAATATGAAACATCTCTATAGTTTTTTATAAGTAAAAATAAGCTAAATGGTTCCATGAAAATCACGAAAACATTAATTTTAAAAAATCTGAAGAAATTTTAATTTCATGTCTTATTTTTTTAAAATTATTTTATTAAATAAAAAAATACTTAGGCTCAATTTTGATGCATTTCAATTGAAAAAAAAAATAGATAGAGACGTGTGATAAAAAAAAAATAGGCTATTATTATTTTATCTTTACTTTCAGATTCTGTAGAATAATGAGATCAACATAAGCACTACTGATAACTAATAGATCATTCCAGAAGATATTTGATCATAATAGCAATGGGAAAAGTAGAATGTTTTTATTTTGGTAAAGTCATACAACTGTCAATGAAAACACAAATTGGCAACACTTTGAATTAAATACTGTTAGAATTTTTAGATTATAACAATTCTTGATTTCTGTCTTTGTTTGGAATTCTTTGTTCTTTTAACGATTTCATTCATTAAGTTTTAGAAGTGCGGAAAAGACAAAATTATGTGAACCACACAATGGCTGGAATTTGAATGTACAGCTATGTGGATGGAATAGATATGTTGCTAACATACAAGCAGTGATTTCATGAAGTTCTCTGTATAGTAGATGTACTTACTGTTTCTCAATTATGGAAGCATTCAAATAGAAATTTTGAACCTTTTCTTAATCACTTCTTAAAGAATGTGGTCAAATGAGTCATAAGAAAATATACCAATAACAAAGAATCAGTCATTGTTGATCTACATTGGAAAACATCCTTTCAAGCAGTAGTTTTTAATGGAGTCCGTTAGAAACCTCATCACTCTTAGATCAGAGGTTACTGTATTTTATACAATTTATATATTAAAAATCGTTAATGAAAGATTCTTGTGATGTTTTTAGATTCACGTAAGAAATAATACTAATAATATAGATTTTTCAATAAGGGTGAAAAAACTTTATATTTGTGTGCAATTTGAAATTTTTATTTTTTTCTAAAAAAAATATATGAATATACTAAAAGAAAAAAATAATGTATTAGTATTCTGGAAGAATTTATTAAGCTGAAACCAAACACCTTCAATACAATATGTATCGTCTGTACATACTGTCGATACAGCATGTCTTTAAAATGTAGATGATCATATAGTGTACATTAATAGATGGGAGTTAGAGTTGATAGAAAAGCCCTGATTTCAAAGAAGGGATACAGAAATTTGGCTGGAATGTGTTTCAGCTTTTGTCACCATGTCATTCTTTCACACTCAAGAAATTATGAAAACATCCAAGTCATCTCGATCAACAGTGTGCAAATATTGTCCAGCGATAGTTTCAAGCATCATCAACATTATTTTATGAAACTGGAATTCATCACATCTGGTTCCGTAGTGGAATTAGGTTGGTTTTATCTGATTTACTAATTTATCATTTGAATGTGATGTTATCAATACTGAATGAATTTTGTTCGACTTTTACATACTCATAATAATAAAACTAGTAAAAAAAAAATATTTTATTAATGTTCAGGTCTTTTTCTGAAAATAATAATTAAGGTCTTAATTCCTTTGGTTTAGTTAACGTTGAGTGTTTCTGATAAAAATTCCAAACCTTTTTATGAACTGAAATCTAAATGGACTTTGGAAATAAAATGAAATAAAACTCATTCACAAAATATACAATTTAAAAACAGATTTAAGGCCAACACACAAATTAAAAAGTTTAAAAAAATAACGCTTAGGCTGGGCTCAACCAGCTGAACGTAATTTAATCTTTTAGATGTTTTAATATAACTTTTTAATTTGTGTGATGGCCTTAATCTTTTTTAAACTGAATATCAATTTTACACACATAAAATCTCGTTTACAAAATATACAAGTGCTCAGAAATATTGCCCAGGAATTGGAGAGCTGATGAATATCATTTAGTCCAACAGTTCATAAAAAAAAAAGAACATTTTTAACATTTCTTTTGTCTACAACCCCCCCCCCCTTAGTTTTTAATAATATTTGAAAACTATTTTTTTTCTTTGTTAACTAAATAACAAAAAACAGTTAATTCTAACTTCTGTTAATCATTTCTCAAAAATTCAGAATTTGAATTTAATTTTTTCTTATAATAATTCCATCAATACTAGAGCAGTTTCATACTTTCAGTTGTATTTTGCTTTACAGGCATTAATTAGTCTTTGTAAAACAACAACAATGCACCTGAAAGTCTTTGTAAAACAAGTGCCACTAATCCACTTTAATCCAAGATTAAAAATCTATTTAATCCTTGATTTAAAAAGCTTTTGAAGGGAACAAGGCATTGAGATAGATTCATGTTCTCCTAATTTTATAAATATCAATTATATTCAATGAAGCTTCTGAAAGAATATGTGTAACGCAAAATTAACAAACTTTGTCAAAAGCAATTTTAAATCAAAATACGACTTATAAGATTAAAAAGTAGGAATTATTTGTTATAAAATGATGTAACCCATATTTTTTAAAATAACAAACAAATTATAAATTTAGTTAAGTGTAAAAAAAAACCCAAACATTCGATTTGTAAATGTTCCCATTGATAAGCTTCTCCCCCCTTTCTTCATAGCTGACTTACAATAACCTTACTAAATACCTGCTTTCTTAAATTTTAATAAAAAAATAATTGTAATATTTTAAGAATCTACAGACAGATCCCTCTCAATTATAAACAATCGACATTTAAAAATAACTCTGTTATTTGACAATCATATCACTATTAAATTAAACCTAAATAATTTTTAAAACATTCAAACCATTAGATTTAAATCACCAAATCAGATATATATATATATATTCCCGCCAATATTAACTTGGAGTGAATTTCAAAATATAAAGTTTTAAAACACCAAAGTTATAAAAGTTTACTTAATAAGGTGTAAAAAGTTACAAAAATCAATTAAGATATCGTTAAAACTTAAGGTTACTTTATAATTCTTGAATCAATGTATAAATAAAGCTTTTCTAAGTGATTACTATTAAAAACATATATATAATTATAATTCTGTGATTACAAAGAAATTCTGAAGTTTCTATTGATTCTTGGATTTCTTATTACGTCTTTGTTTACCTTTTACATTAATTAGATAGAAACTAATAAATACACTGGAAAAAAAGAATGGAGAATATAAACTCATTTTCTATAAATAAATCGACGTCATGTGCTGTATTTCGTCGATCTCATCATCGATTAGGTCAATAACAATTAAATAGTTGATTGGACTGATAAACACCCCCGCTAACTTCAAGTCGACGAGCCCGTTTCCGTTTCCGGTCTGATGGTGCTCCTAGCGGTTGTTCAGTGAACTTCAATTCTCCTCAAAAATAAAAGAAGGAAAAAAACCTTATGATTGGCCGTAGGAACTTAGCTGGGAAATTTGAATGTTTTCGTTTCCTATGACTTCATATGCCCTTTTTTTAAAAATGAACTGTAAGACTTTTATTTATTTAGAAACGCTTTAAAGTCGCTAATCATTCAGTTACTACGATAAGCTAGAATTGTACTTTTAAATCAGATTAACTTCAAATAAGTCTTTTCACCTAATGACATTTTAGATGTGTTTTGATATTTTGGGGCACTTATAATTTTGTTAAGTTTATAATTAAATACCAGAAGATTTTTTTTTCATGGAAAAAAAACCCAAAACGCCCGAGTGCCGTGCACCCCTTGCACCCCCGCTTGGCGCGGCCGTGATTATAGAAAACAATTACTGTATCCCGGACGTTTGCAATGGGACAGTCAGACCCACAATGGGATTATTAATTATTTCGGTTTATTATAAAACGGGAATTTCTTCAGAATTTTTTAAGCTTTTCAGGACAGCTTCTGTTAGGTTTCACCGCTCGTCAATTGGAATAACTCAAAACAGTTTTCATTAAATTGGGGTGGAAATTTTGCAAAATATGAATATTACAGATTTACTGAAGTTAAATATTTTTATTGATAAACGTAGTCTTTGATACCGATTGTTATTAACAGTAGCAGTGCGATTAGGATATTTTTTGTTTAAAAAAGTCGTCACATGCATTTTCTTGAGAAAATACTATAGAGAACTTGACATAGGTATAGTTAAATCCTATTACAACTAATTAACAAATTAAAAAGTTCAAAAGAAGAAGAAGGGATGGCTAAGTATATAAAATAAAGACCAGGAACCATTTTTCATGCTTGTAATGTCTAGAAATGTACTATGACCTTCGACCCTATGACACGCTACGGGAGAAACGACTTCTCATTAAAAAACAAAATCAGAATTTTGTAGTATTATTAAATTAAAATAAACGCGTATATTTAGAATACAATAAAATGCTAAATTATAAGATTAGTTAGTTGTTTTTTAGCCTAATTAATTTTTGATGGGTCTTCTTGGCATGCAATTTTAAGGACAATAAATGATTATTAATTTTTATATTAAAATTTTTTTTTCGTTGTGTCATTGTCGAGAAATCAGTGCAGCAAAGAAACCAAAATTCCCATTGATAAAAGCTTCAATAGATTTCTGTGATGTTTTAAACAAAGGATTTTGAATCCAATTAGTAGTGTTATAATGATATAACATTATTACAATTAAAGATTGAATTTCAATTATTTAAGTAATTATTAATGCAGCGGTAATTAACTTTTTTTCAGGAAATTAAAAAATCTCTACTGCTTCTATTCAGAAGATATTATTTTTTTTTAAAAAAAGAAGATCAACAAGAAAAGGTTTATATTATTTATTTTTAAAAAGAAAAAGCAAGATTTTAAGGAAAATAAGCTTGGAGTTCTTTCTGGAGTTTCTAATTCACGAATGTAATACAGTAGATATTTTTTTTCCTATTGTTTGTAGCTGATTAAAAAATAATCCAAATAAAGTTAGTTGAACGAAGAAAAGAAGGCAGGATTTCATAGCTCCCTTTCACTGGAAGTTAAAATCAATATGTCTGTCTATAAACAATGACTTTTGAAAAGTGAATGGAAAACCAGTCCTCTTATTTATTTGTTTTTATCGAGCATAAAAAGCGGATTGAGGATTTTTATCGAGCATTAGTGTAATAATAACAATGGATGAGATCAAATTATTACAAGTGACATCGTGGAACAGCTGTTTCACGCTCGATCATCAGCCAGGAGAAGTCACCAGTAAATAACAAGGTCTCCATACTGAGGCTAATAGGAATGATATATCGGAAGCGCAGTGGTGCCTCAAAGGAAAAAATACACAATGAAAAACTCACCA
>JAFIDM010010028.1:1667826-1679965 GCA_023159025.1 Thereuonema tuberculata
AAAAAAAAAAAAAAAAAACGTTGGAGGACAGACCTTCATTATTTCGGAAGGGGTTCGTGTTGTATTTTCGATTAAAACAAAAATAGATATTTAGACTCCAAAGCTTGTTTTTAGCATTGGTTTAATAGGAAAAAGACGATCATCAAATCATTTTGTGTGTATGTCTCCCCAATAACTTTAGAACCGCTGCCTGAATCATCTTGAAACCTGACAGCCATAATTACGGACAAAAGGAGACGATCGAAATTTTTATATTTGAAATATTTTTTCATTGTCATAAAATCATCACGAGAAATTCCATGGAAAATCAATTGAAATCATGGATTTCTTTCGATGTCTTATAAACAATAGATACGCTTAATAATCCTCTTAATGTCTGCACGAGTTTGAATCTGATTAAAATTCATTTGATTCCTACAACCTCAGTTTAAATACTTGCTCATTTAATTAAATTTTTCAGAAAATGGAAAAAAAAAATCTACTGTTTCAATTTAAACAGATAATTAAACAAGGGAAGTAGGCTTTCAATTCTTTCATGATTAAAGAAAATAAACAAATTCAAGTTTTCCTTAGAGAATAAACTTTGTTTAGGAAATTTTACTAATACAGTAAAACCTCTCAAATCCGGCCTAATGTGGCGCCCAGTAGGCCGGAATACAGAAAAGCCGGACTACCGAGTGTATTCTTAAAATAACTCAATAGCTCAATTTTGTGAAGACATAATGCCAGGTTTAATTAATTTAACCCCATTTTCATAATTTTGCGCTCAAATGTTTATTTAAAACAATACAAATGTGCTTTTTCTGACACCAAGCTCTATTGATATTTGTTTTTTTCAGATTCCCCTGCATCCAATCTCATTAACGCATTAAGCTTCTCTTCCATAGTTTTTCTTTCTTATTCACTCAAAATGAATTCGTGCGGATAAACAAAATAGGGAAACGAATTTAGTTATTAAAAAAAAAAATACTCAGAACCAGGCCGGATTACCGTGGGGCCAGATTTCCGAGGGCCGGATTACCGAGGGCCGGATTTGAGAGGTTTTACTAATAAATTATAAATAGGAAAACACTAAAAGTAGTTGCGCTGAAATATAACGAGGACAGACAGAATGTTTGTTAGTATCTTAAGAGCAGATAAAAAATAAAGACATTTACTCCAGAATTTGTTCTCAAAATTTATTCAATTCTTAAAGAGGATGTAACTTATACGAATATTACAGAAACACTTTATATTAGGGAATATTATCTCTAAATACATTTTTAAGAATTATAAATATATTAAACATGAAAAAGTTCTTGGGTCACAACTAAAATAAAACCTGTTTTTCAACTTCCACACCTGCTAGAACTACAGTAAAGTCATGATTATAATAATACTATATTAAAATAACATAGAAATGTAACAATCTTCTGTTGTATTCATATCCTCTCAATAATATTAAAATTCATTTTCGGAGTCCATACAAAATGAGCACAGTTATAACTTACCAGTCAAATAAGATTTAGAAACAAGATAAATTCTTTTAATCGTTACAACATTTATTCTAAGTTATAATAAGAAACAAAAAAGCAATACAAAATTGCACGAATATCATATTGCAATTTCCTAATAAACTTTTTAAAATTCTAACGAAGATCAAAAACGGATTTAAGTTCAAATATATTTTGCCAAAAGAATCTTAGGAATTTTTTAACAAAAACACCTTTTGCAATCTTTTGTCATTTCATTTCTTCCTAAGAAAATCCAACTTCTTGATCCACAAATTTAGAATTGGGACTAAAAATTTACTTTATGTATTTTTTGAGGGTAAGGAAGATTTATTCAATACATAAATAAATAAATAAATTGTTTTAAGATATTCCAGCTGTTTTTTATTTTGTGATGGCGCCATTGACGGATGATTTGTATTTTGTTTAAAACGAAAAAAAAAAAAAAAATGGCTGACCACCGTTGAGAAAATTCTTAAACAGCAAAAGGAAACAACTTTACCTGTGTAGTGTCAGGTGTGTAGTGTTTACCCGCAACAACACTGCTAAACAGAATTCTTATTTTTTTTTTCCTAAATCCCACCAACAAATATACTATTACTAACAAAACCCACCAAGAACTATCCACCCCCACTTATCGACCCCACGCCAATTCACTAAACATAAGCAGTAATCACATATCCATGACACTAACTAGTAAAGTTATTTTAAAATGAATAAAATATCATTATAATTACAACGATAAAAAAATAAAATCTTATTTAAAATATAAGTCTGGTAGAATTTCAAATATGTATAGATTAAGCAAAAATATATCATGTAAAAATGTTTAATGAATTCAAATAGGAAAAAAAAAATAAACTACACACACACATATATATATGAATAAAAATAACATAAAGAGCAATAATTGATAATTTAAAAAAAAAAATATATTTATAATTTCCCTCTTAATTTACAAATATTACATCTAAAATATTAAAAAAGAAAAAAGCAGTCCAGCTGATGATAGCGAAGAAGATGAAAATGAAATAGGGGTTTATTATTCAACCTTCATCGTCTTCGTTCAGTGAAAACAGCTACAACAGCGGTTCCCAACCTTTTTCAGCTGGCGACCTACCTTTCCTTATCGGAATACCTCCACATATATAGGAATAGAAGAATATAGAATAAAACCATATTTGTATCGTATCCCTTCCTTATATATGATCGATTTTCGATTTTTCTGATCTTTTCTGATGGTTTCTGATAGTTTTAGGATCAAGTCCCGACCCACCTGTAACCCTTCCGCGGCCCACTAGTGGGTGGCGACCCATCGGTTGGGAAACGCTGAGCTACAACATAACAGCACCGGATTTTACTTCCGGTTAAAACAAAAGACGAAATTTTAAGTATTTGGAAACAAATAAAATAAAAGAAGAAAAACAATCAAAAAACAGAAAAGAAATAAAATTAATCCCATAAAATAAAATAATATTTGCATAATTTTCTTCTTGGAAGCGGAGACAGACTTATTTAAAATAATAAAAGATAAGAATATTACGAAATAAAAATATCCCCATCGACACCAACTAAGAATGGCCCAGAAATAGTCATTTCTTAGTGACTCCTGGAGGAATAGAACAGTAGCGATTCCTATCCCAAAACTTTTACACCCTATCAGAATAGCATGTGATTGAAATAATAAACAATATAATGTTGATATTTTAATAATTTTTTTGCATCACAGGATTTGACTGTTTCCTGCTTTATTTGAAGACAACACCGTCAGTATTTTAGAATTGAAGTTGTAAAATGTATCTATTTTTCATAGTTAGTATCAGGTATAGATTTGATGATTGCAGATCATTATTAGTGAAGCGTACAACGATGGCTTTATCACTTGGGTATCAGAGATGGTACAAAACATAGCATTTCCTTTTCATTAGAGGATTAACTTATCTCAGAAACTGTAAATGGTCAAAAGTATTTCTGTAGGATTTCTATAGCATTAGCACCAGAACTTTTAAGATCGAAAGACTTTTTTGTTATTTGTTATTATTTTAGTGAAACAAAAATATCACTTTAATTTATTCAGATACTGAGAGAAGTTGTTTTCTTTCAAGAGTGCATCAAGGGTTAGAAAAAGTGCACCGGAAATATGAAGACAAAGGAACAAGGCAATCATCCTGAGTTGATGGTTGAAGCTGACGAGTTATTATTAAAACATGCGAGCGTTATATTTAAGCATTTAATTTGTTAAACCATGATTGTCTTATGATTTATTACTTAACTTAAAGGACATAATGCCGTTGCGCTTCAGCAACAGTCCTTGAGTAATTACAAATTTAAAATGAATACTAAAACGCTCGTAATAACTTTATATTGGAATTGGATGTTGCAATACTATTTAAAACCACATCTTATATTTGAAACAATAGCATACAACAGTTTGAAAAAGCTAAGTATGCAGTTCCTAGCTTTTTCTATTAATTCAAATATAAGATTTTGTCATAAAAATCACTTTTACGTCGAACTGAGAATGAAAATCTATTATTAACATAATATGAAAACGGAAAAACGATAAAAAAGCCACCAATCGTTTGCTTTCGTGCCTTGAGTCATCATCGACTGGGACAGCTGTTTCGTTCTTATTATTCAGCCAGATTTAGCCTCGATGATCAAGCTCAGAACGCGTGAAACCCTATGGATATTAGGATCCATAGGGTTTGCTCCCGCTAGCAAAGAACAATAGAAAAATCACTGTCCAGTTACAGCAATTAAGATCACTGTCCAATTACCTTGGCCCGCTAAGCGCTGGGTACAAAAGGCATTTACTAAAAGGATAAACCAAACACAGAGGAGAAAATGATAATACTAAAATAAAAATATTAAGGACTACTTCCTGGCCCGCAATGGCAATTGATCCATGTAACTTCAGCAATGGTAAGTAAATGGTAACCCTTCTAATAAAGATGGTAAAGTTATGAGGTTTTTTTAAAATTGTGATTTACATAAACAGGAAAACAAAATGAACTGGTTTTTTTTTTCAGTGCAACCACTTTAGATTATAAATAATTTACTCTCTTTAACAATATATTGTAAAAGTCAATAAATGTTTCAAATAAAATAAGCGGAAACGGGATATTTTATCAAGACCCTTATTTTTTTACAAAATTCATGGAAGTAGAATTGGTTTAATACTTGCCAAAAGAACAACTGCTTCCAATGGATTTCATTTCCAATTCAAGAAATAAAAGATAATTTAATCTGTAGGAGAAACTTAATTTCTTATAGGATTTCATAAAAATAGATAAGAAATCTTTTCTGGGGGGCCTAAACTAATGTTTAGTTTAAAATTTAGTGAAATCTTATTTTAGAATCTCATCTATTTCTTTCTACTTTGGTCTTGGTTTGCTTAGAACAAAAAATATTATTCTAAAATTCATAAGAGTTTTACTTAAAAACAATGGAAAGTGTTTAATGATAGGTTTCAGATGAAAATAAGCAACCACGGCTGAAAAAATTAATTAAGAAAGCTTTATATGACGGAGAATGTAAAGGATTTTTTTTTTCTAGAGGTTGTTTCAGAAATACTTTTACATACTTTGGGAGCGGATTCCTAACACCAAAACAAGAATAAAAGTCCAAATAAACATACGTCCGAAAATCCTACGGTTTTCAGTTATTAATGAAAGATTACGGTCAACGCTTTTCAAGATACAATCCAACAACTCACGTTTGCTGTTGCACTGATTGTCTCCTAGATAGCGCTGTGTTGTTGCCAATGATATGTCATTGGTTTCTGTAGTAGTGATTTAGTCTGTCTTCTACGTGTCAGTTGTGTAGTAGTGAGTTAACTGAAGTGTGTTCCGTTGAACCATGGTTACAGGGACATGATTCAGAACACTCTTCCAGCCTTGTTACAGGATGTGCCCTTGCAAATAAGACGAAACATATGGTTTATGCATGATGGGGCTCCAGCACATTTTAGCACATTGTTTGAGATGCACTCGCTGATACTACCACGACAAATAGATAGGTAAGGGAGGACCAGTTCCATGGCCTGCACGTTCCCCCGACCTCAATCCTTTGGATTTTTATCTGTGGGCCACCTCAAACAATTGGTTTATGCAGCAGACATTTCTAATGCACAGACACTTTATCAACTTGTCAAGGAAGCCTGCGAAACCGTTCGACACCGTGTGGGAGTATTTGAAAGGGTGCGACAGTCCATGATCCGACGAGTGCATGTGTGTGGAAGCACGAGGAGGATATTTTGAACATTTCTGATGAGTTTCTTAAGTTTCCACGCTTGCTAATAACCTGCTAATGACTAACAGATATGTCAGTACGTTCTTTCTTAATAATTGAAAACCGTAGGGTTTTCGGACATATGTTTATTGGACTTTTGTTCTTGTTTAGTGTTAGGAACCCATCCCCAAAGTATGTAAAAGTATTTCTGAAACACCCTGTATATTATCTTCATTTCAATGTGTTTCAAAACATTCTTTTCTTTAGCCTCTCCTCTACCAAAACATAAATTTCTTATTATTTTAAAATAATCCTTAAAAATAACGAATTACATAAGAAGACGAAAATAAAAAGATTTAAGAAAATGATGGAAAATAAACCCTCAAAAATCTCATTTCTAAACTGTTGGTCCTATGACTCTTAAGCCAATGGTTCGCAAGCGAGGAAAATTTTTTGAAATAAATGTTTTTTTATCAAAATTTTCTTTTCTTTTATTTTTTATAGTAAATAAACTTTTGTTTATAACGGCAATTAACACTAACTATATCGTTATGTCATTGTAGCAATCATTTTAATAATGTTAAAAGTGAATAGTTTATAATGTTATTACTTTTTCCTATGTTTTCCATGCATAATTTTAAAATACGCATTATATTTTTAATTTTTTTTTATTATATTCTTACTTCATTTTCTTCTACAATATTTTCATTTTTAAATTCCTTCCCTTTGCAAAGATGATCAGGTTTGGGATCTTCAATAAAAATTCAGAAATTGTGTCTGCATGAAATTACAAATTACACATTTATTTATTTATTTATTTATTTATTTATTTATTTATTTATTTATTTATTTATTTATTTGCTTGATTCGTAAAGATTCGAGATACAAATGTAAACGTCGCCACAAAACGTCGCTAACCACTGGCTTGGAGTAACAAAATTTTACCTAACTACTTATTTAAAACAAACCTGTTCGCGATTCATAATTTAGGGAGAAGGAGATTTCGTGTGATTTTTGACTTATAGGAAAGGGGGGTTTTCAATGAAGAACCACTGTCTCAACACTGAAACAGATTAATAGATTTACCTTCAAGAAAATAAATATAAATCAGTGACAAATTAAAAGTAAATAAATAAATAAATAAATAAACAATATTTACAGAAATCTTGAATGTTTACAGAACAAAGTTCTACGTAGCTACTAGAAGTATTTGTAACACATTACGATACAAAACATTCCATAGATAAATGTTGAACTCCATTGTAAGTCTGGTAGTTGGTCTTTGACTTTGTAGATGATGTCTTTTCTTTGGTAAAGGAAGACTTTCCGTCTGCGAAAGAAAACTTTTCAAATAAAACACAATCATTACTAGCTACAATTTTGGCACAGTTCTTATCCGTTCTCTGAAGATTTTGAACTAAAAAATGCAGAAGAAAGATTTATGAGATTTCTTAAATAGTTACAAAGATAATTTTCGTAGCTTTTAGGATGAAAGAAATGAGTTAGAACAAGGTATGAGAATTTTAACTTTAAGAAAACTGAGATATATATTTTTCGTTATCTTCAAGAGAAGTCACTTTTCACTGTTAACCGATATCAGGTTTTCGATATTGTCAAACGTCAGCTGCTCTTTTGTTTTGCAGCTCACTGTTTATTTTTAATATTCAACTTTTCTTTGTCTCCTTTGAAAGATGAGTAAATTTTGTTGTTTATGAAAGTGAATCACCCATTGGTCAGTTGGGAGGAAGCCATTTCATTTGGGGTAAGCTGCCTTAGATTCGTTCACCTTTTTGTTTCAGCTCAAATTTTGACCTTCAGAAATGGAAGTGACGTCACAGAGATCAATCTTCGGTTCCACAAGCCTTCTCTGCTCTCTGCTCGCATTCGGGGGAGATCTCTTCCAATTGAACGCACTGCGAAGGACAAACATCGTCACTGAGCTTCTTTTCCTACAAATAAACAAACAAACAAAGACTCGTTAATATCGCATCCTTTTAAACAACAGTCATTTCAAACACAAGTGGATGTCTAATTTTCCATTTCCTCACAAGTAGCAATCTTACAACAAGCTGCTATTTCGGCGTTGATGAATATTCATTATGTAAATAAGTTACTTATTTTATTTTACAAAAATGTTGCCTATTTTTAACGACACATTTCGTCGTAAGAAAGTGATAATATATCAAAAATTGAACTCTTCCGAAGCAGTGCCCCCCCCCCCCCAGAACCCAAAAAGAAAAACACAAGAAAGAACGAAAAGAAAGCCTTTGTTAAAGCGTGTATCTTGTTATTTTGGAAAGTGAAACAATTTAAATAGGCCTACATCTGAATGGATTTTTTACAACATCCTTAGCCCACAGTGCGCATCACTGTCAGAAGATATAAAAAATTTACTTAAAAAAAAAAATATTAAAAGCAAAACAATTCATTCTCACTGAAGGCAAATTTTTTTTTTTTCATTTCGTGCGCGATTTGTTGGATTTCCGATACGTGCAAATATTGATCAATTGTAATTGCTAATAATTATCAGCAAATGAAACATTTTTAGGTTTTTATTCGGAGAATTCTGTTTATGTAGTTTTAACAAAAACAAACAATCAACATTTTAGAAAGTAGGTTTTAAGTTCTTTCGGAATATTTTTTTTTCATTGAAGTCAAATGAATCAAAACAATAACCTTTGAATGACATGCTTTGAAGAATTTGAAAGAAAACTTAGTAAAAGAAAGATTTTAGTCTTCGTTCTTTTTCCTCATTAGGGACCAATCAAACAGTTCAATTGGTTTCATGGAATCTTTTTCGTTTTTTTTTTTAATTCCAACCACTTTTGAGATAAAAAAAATAATAAATGTAATCAAGGTAATATGTGAGGGAGGAGCCAAATGAAAAAGGGAATTAAAAAGAAAGAAATAAGACTCAAAGTAGAAAGAAGAAGAAAGCAGAGAAGAGGAAGCCAATAGCTATGTCCACACTTGCTATGCGATTTTACGTGCGCTTGACGCACAGCGCATGCGCTAGAGCACGTGACGCATGCGGAGAAGCCTGCTTGTTTTCCGAGACAACCGTCTAGTTTCTCAATCGCAAGCTGCAAAGCAAGCAGATCCAAAACTTTGGATATTCTTGCGTCTTACCGTGCTGCTTAGAGTTGATATAACTACACTTGGTTATTAAATTTGTTGTGATGGCATCTGATAAGCAAACTCCGATATATAAAAAGCAATTGAAAAATTTGATACTGATTTGAAAATAATTTAATAATAATTTTTTACTAAAATACTTGATTATTTTAATACTCATGTTATCTTAAATAAAACACTTAGTTTGACAAAGTCCTGAAGGGCTTCTATTATTCCTTTAAGTACCACAGGCATCATTGATAAAATAAAGCGTTTTGATACTTTGAATAAATACATCAAAGATGTGTAGATGCCTTTGACAAATGGACTTACACTGTGCTGCGAGACGCGCGTATTGAAGCGTATATGTGGACACTGATGCAGCCTGCTTGACAAGCATGCTTCAACTGCGTGCGTGAAGACGCAAGACGAAAATAAAATCGAATACGAAATCGCACAAGTGTGGACATAGCTATTGGACACTAGTAGTGGTTGTACGAAGGAAGAACAGGATGAAGAAGGAATTACATTTGTTTCGAAACGTAGTCTGTTGTTGACGAAATCTCATCGGAAAAAAATAAAAAGTGTGGGTGACGAAGTAGCAGCAGCAGAAAGTGGAAGAATGCACGTAAGCATTCAACTGCTTCGTAGGACAGACGAACATTCTTTTTCTCAGTATTTCATGTGTATTTATTGTTAATGATTTGGCAAATCTTACGTAAGCACAAGGGGTCGGGCATCAGCTTATTTTTGCTTACACGGTCTAAAGGAGGGGGGTCTAAAACTAAAAATGTGCTTAAGGTGGATCTGGAGTGAAAAAATGTTGTTTTCACTGCCCTTTATCTTCCCATAACTTTTAAACTATTAATTATAAAAATCTGAAACTTTTTATGTAAAATCGTCAAACATATAAGAGTTATATTTTCATGTTTTTATTTATTCATTATTATTTAAATTCATTTTATTTGCGTTCAAACACCCCCAATATATCGTATATTTAAGTAACTGTTGTGATGTTATTTAGACTCTAAAAGTCTGGATCCAATATTCAAATGATACAGAAACCTAATTAGGATAATTTAAACTAAACACTTTTGTCATTAATTCTTTTGTTTAATTTAAAAAAAAAAAAAAAAAACTGTATTTTTTGGACAATGCAGTTTGAGACTGTAAAACTGTCTGATGTAAAACTTGAACGGCCCCAATTATATTATTGAATGTCCCAAGGAAATACATGAAAAGTAAGAGTTGGTAAGGTCTTGCCAGAACATTCTAAGGTTATCCGAAGGGGAGTTTGTGTTGGTTTTATTTTCAAGCAATAATAACAAATGTGTTGCAAAATGACAAAGATTTACAACGATAATGAACCCATGCAATAGAATGAGAAATGTTTTCGTAATAAAGGAAAGATAAGAACCATTAACGAGTCTCAAATACTGCAAATAGTTTTTGCTAAAGAAGATAAGAGATCTCTACCAATTTCCAAACTCAATAGATGGGTAGGTGGTAGTTAAACCAAAAAATGTTAACTTAATTTGTAAAAACTTATTTTATTTATAATTTTATGCTTTATTTTACATATTACAAAATAAAACAAAAAAGTTATAATGTTTTTAAATATTATGTACCTCTGTTATGTAGCTCATTTACAAAAAAAAACAAAACAAACAACACTTTTTCTCATTTCTAGATTTTTCCAATTTTTCTGTGTCCACTACTCATTTTCAACCTTTAGTAAAAACGCCATTTGGAATTTAATTGCCCTTCAGGTTTGTACGAAAGAAAATAAAAATATGAATGATGTAAATAAAACTGGAAATAAAACAATTAAAATTCTCCTTATTTTAATATCCACTACCTTAAAGTCATGTAAAAATAAAATTTACCTCTTGTAATATTTCGGCGTAGATGGGGATCTTGTGTTCGTTGCGACTGGACGGCCTCAAAGGAGATCCGGCCTCAGGGGTGGGGGCGCTGAGGGTAGGTCGTAGAGGCTCATGATAATTGCGTTCCGTGGCTCTCACATTGTAGCTGCGGACTGACATCTGACTCCGAATAGAAGACGAAGAAGCACGACGAGATCCTGCGAAAGAAACAAATTACTTCAACGTCAGGTGAGTGCAAAGACATAATTTCCGAACTTCACCTGAAAGGAATATTGGAGAAACTTATGGCTGTTGCCAAAAAATAATTATTTGTGTAAATGTAACTGATTTTATTTGTAACCTAACATTGTTATTAAAGATGTTCACCGAAAATAAGGAATGTTTTCAACTGAAAACCATTTCAAAAATGATTTAGAAAGCAGTTTTTTACTGATAATAATAATAATGTGTTTTCTATTAACTAAACATATCGGCTTTGAATTTTCCAAGTGATTACAAATTACTGCGAATGTTACAAGGTTCTTCTTTGATACGAAATCCTCTTTTATTTGAAAGCTTTGCATTTAATGCACCAGAATTGACTGAGAACAAGTTTTGGTGAAAGCGGAGATTACAGTACCAGGCTGTTTTGGACTACAGTCGAGTTTTGACAAGATGGCCGCCTTGACACTACTTTGAAGATATGAATTTTAGTTTTTCAATTAACTAGTGAGAAATAGTGTGAGATTTGCAGATAAGCTTATTTAAAAATGGTTTGCACGATCTTTTACTAGAAAAACTAACCCTCATCTCGCTAATTGCGATCTTGAGATAACAGTACGCACCATCATGTATCCCTGGGCGGAGGTATCGGTAAAACTGCAGTTTGTGGTACTGGCTAAACATGGCTGTGTTGGAATTATTTTCAGTAGCCGGAAGCGATGTTTTTTGAAGGGGATAAATTTGTTTTCAAAAGTTAGCAACAGATACATCCTGTAGCTGACGAAGCCTCAATGAACCGAAACATAATTGCATTGGGTGAGTCCAGGGCCTGACGAATAGTAATGTATCAATATCGTAACCTTCCTCTAGCTTGTACCAGATTCTTCAGTCTAGCCGATGTATCCTTACGAAGACTGTGATTGGCAGGTACCGTATTCTCCGGTTTAGCCCAATTCTTAATATTTTTACTAGGTTTTTATTGCAAATAAACTGTCTGTAGTTTCGGGAAGATTCTGATAGTTGTAAAAGCTTCTCTGTGATTGGCTCTCATCGTATGACGTCACTGTCATGTCATTTGGTACATGTCCGATGGAACATTACAATCGATGGAAGGATTGGAGAGAAATTCCTTATCAGGTGAGATAGCTACAACATGAAAAGCTCACGTTAAAAATGTTGTCATTGGAGTCCGATCGGTTTTTAGTAGCTACTGTC
>JAFIDM010010028.1:1684965-1767546 GCA_023159025.1 Thereuonema tuberculata
TCAAGGAATCCTAACGTCAAGTGACGAAGACAGACAATGACTATATTTTTCAAGATGATTATGTATGACAGAGTATCCACTCCTCCACCCCCGACCGGTAACAGAGCAATTTCCCTTCTATAGTGAGTGACCAAGAACCACCTACATTTCCAGAGCATGTGAAGACACAAATCTGAGGTCATACAGCGACCTGAAGAGGGCAGCGGAGGACAGAGCTGGATGGAGAGACATGTTACGGAACTTAGACCAGTCTAACGACTGAATGACTGAAGAAGAAGTGAGTGGACTTTCCCTGGAGTAGAGATAGACTTTTCTAGCTTGGATGATTCAATTCGTTGTAGCAATTGAGAAGAACTTCGCTGTAACAGTTCGAGGTTTCTGGAGAAGATAAAAACATTCCAGTTCATCAGGTTCTCAGGTGACGATCAAATAGTAGTTCTTTGGCTAAGGATGAACTCATTATTTATTCTTTCTTTTTAAAAGACTGAATGACAGAAAACGTAAACACCCAATTCCAAACAGAATTTCTAAACTGCCATTTTCTGAGTCTTAATTCACTAAACACGTGACTTATTTCAAGTGACGGAAATCAACATCTTTGAACTGTTTCTTAGTATCAAGATAGGTTTACAGCGGTTTTTCTTTTTGCAGAAAAAAAACTCCGAAACAAGATCAATTTCTTGTCTTATTAAACAATGCGATCAAGTAATGAAAGAAAAGAGCTAATTTTTTCTTTTTCAGCTCAGAAGGACGGATAAACGGAAAATGTGTCTTTCCACTTAATTCTCAAAACCTTGTTCTCATCCTCTTCAATGCATTTTAATACAAGTGGTAAATCTGTTCAAGCAGCTACCAAATCTGTTCAAGCAGCTACCAAATCTGTTCTAGAAGCTACCAAATCTGTTCAAGCAGCTACCAAATCTGTTCAAGCAGCTACCAAATCTGTTCAAGCAGCTACCAAGCAGATCTTTGTGAATGTTTTTCAGTCACTGACAGTTGGCGCCAATTTAGTTTTCTTGTTTTGTGAAGGAATTGTTCAATATTTGATTTCCAGTTTTTTTTCTATTTATTTCTTTTCCGTGAAATGAAAAGTCTTAAACTGAAGTCTTAAATTTTGTTCTATTGAAAACTTCGTATGAGTGATATTTCATAGGGTAATTATTACCTTTCCCTGTTTTATCATTTTGAAAAATTAAAATCAAGACATTTTATAACAAAGAATAAATACAAGAAAGACCAGATTATTATTCAATGCGGTTAAAAGAAAAGATAAATTGAAACTCGTTTACCCACACTTTTATTCCATAATTATGCTGACAAAAAAAAAACCCGATTTAAATACAATAATTATCATGAGAAAAGTATAAATGGTCATTTAAGTTTACAATATTTTTTGAAACTTTCAATTACAAATTTACTAATTTCAAGTCCTTTCTATTTATTAATACAGTCATAATTATTATTAATAAAGGCTTCTAGAATGAACCTAGAAATAGTGTCTGCTTCTTGTATTTGTCTGTTCAGAGGTAGATTATTATTACCAAACAGAAATGAAATGAGTCTTAATTCTAATAAATTGAGTAGAAATAAAAGCAGTGGATTACATTATTTTCTGAAGAAGTTTTAAAATATATTTTCTGTTCCATAGGTTTCAATATTAACCAGAAGATCATTTTCCTTGAAAACATCTTCTTTATTCTTCTTCACAATAGTTCATTTCTTTTAACAAGAAATTTCTTCAGGTTATACATGAGGGAAAGAAAGCCTTTCTCCTTCCTCCATAATTCTTTATGAATACCAATTTGAAAACTTAATTTATAATAACTGATGCTTAATTAATACAAAACTTTGTTCTTAAATGATCTTAAAACAACAAAACATTCCTCTCTTAATGTTTGTTCAAATTTCACAATTTTAGCTCAAATCACACAACCTATCTATGAGGTCACAATAATTTCCTTTATTTGAAACTACACAAACTCTTGTTCAAAATAGGATTCTCCAAATAATAATTTATGTTCATAATAAATGATGGAGTCTTAGATGAAGGAGAAAGGGGTTTCTTTCTTCGTATATAACATGAAGAAGAAATGAAATATTGTTAGGCCTAATAAAGAAGATGCTTCTCAAATGATGTTTGGTTTAACATTTTCTGTTGGTTTATATTCTAATAGGAAATGGAGACTTAGTAAATCAATCAGTCTGTGTGTGTGTCTGTCCCTTCCTTATAACTTTCTAAATAGCCGCTGGATGAATCTTCATTAAACTTGGTCTACATATTTGACGATTGGAAACGATTTTTGAAACCTTATTTTTTTGTTTTTTTTTAGACAATAGAAAATGTCATTGGATGCAGTCCATTAAAGAGATACGTATTAAGAGGAAGGACTTTATAAATGAATAAATAAGAAATAACATTATAAGGAACGTAGACTTTAAGTTGTTTCGAGCTTCTTTTTATTTTATTTGAACGAATAAATTCAAACATTAACCCAAAAGCAAAAATAAGTTCATTCAAATGAATGGAAGGTTTGGGAAGATACCATGTGTTGATGAATGGTCGTAAATCTTGTTGATCAAAAGAGAAGACGTTGTTCAGACCAACCGCTGCTTTCCCTAAACTAAAAGACTCCTTTGAGAAATCAATTCAAACAAGTCTCTCCTATTAGAAACCATTCAGACACTTATTTACAATTAAAAATTAAAATATTAAAAACCCAAGAATAAAAATACGTACGTTTCGAAATCTCGATCTTTCAGATTTCTTTTTCAAGTTACTCCCCCCCTCCCTACCTGAAAAACAATCCTCCTTAGAGCAGGGTTCACGTCAAATTGAATTAATATAAGTCTCTCATAATCTTCTGATTCCAGCGCCATTTTAAAAGATACTAGAAGGAAAAATAGCAAACCTTCTGTCGTCATTAAAAACCTAAGATAATGCACTGAAAGAAGATTTAAAGTATTTCCATTTAGCGATTTCTTTCTTAATATGTTTTTCTTGGATTAAATCAGTCTGTCTTTGCCCCTCCCTTCCTTCCTATGAATGGATCTTCCTTCAACTTAGGATGCCTATTTGTGGACGATCGAACAGAGAATGTTTTCCCAAGTGGGTCCTTGATCGAAAAATAAACCACGTGACAAAAGAAGAATAATTAAAACATTCTCAAGAGTGAAATAAAAATGATCATAGGGACATAAATAAACACAATTTTATAGAAATCATTTTATAAAAATAGTTGATTAACGTGTGTTTTTAAAAAATTTTCTATTAAAAATTACATTGATTCATACTAAAAAATTATAAGATTTGTATAAAAAAACTTTTTTAATAAGTTTGTTTTTATACAAATCTTAGAATTATTTTTTAGTGTGAATCAATGTAATTTTTAATAGAAAAATCATTTTAATAATCAGACAAAAAGAGAGAAGAAAACTATTCATAACAAGATTAAGAAATAAAAGAGTTGAATGTTTTATTTTCATGATTATTTAAAAAAAAAAAAAGGAATGATTTTAAGGAAAATAGACTAAAACTATTTTTAGGTGATTTTTTTGTTTTGTTAATTAAACAGTTAAGAAAAGACTTACTTGCTGAACAGTCTGAGCACGAGACAAGTGAGTGCTGTAAAAAGGCCCATGCCCAATCCTACCCCAAGGGCTGTAGGGACCTCGACAGGAGCATTGGCTTCCTCCGAGTGAGCTGAGAACAACAAAACATTCGTTTTAACAGAAAAGCTTTTCTTTTAAATCTAAAACAAGGAAAAGAAAACTGGGTTTCTATTGTACACGAAGTTACAGTGTTTGATTTTCAGCCACTTTTATAAATTAAAATTTCCTAAAGTTATTCCTCCTATCGTAGGAATCACAGTTTGAGTTGCTGATAAATGGACACAACCTTCTTTCACCCTCTTCTCATGACACGGAGTCGCTAAAAAGGTACTTTTACATCATCCTGCATTTTTCTAATTTAAAAGGGATTTTTGGACGGCTGTTTCGGATGCAATAACTTTCATTAACGATTAAATGTTACGTAATTATCATTAAGAATTCACAATTATTAGAAAGAAAATAAAATCACACAATTTACAAAATAATAGCAACAAATAAATAATCATCTTAGCATTAAGTTAAGAAGCAAACTTAGAGATGTCATTTGGACTAAATTCTTACTAATAAAAAAATCTACTTATTTTAAAAATCTTGCTATTAAATTTCTTTATAAATTTTGTGAATTTGGCCTAATAATCATTTACATCTATTTATTTATTTATTGTTGTGAATTTAACTCCTCATAAGTAATCGTCTCAACCCTACTGAGATCCAAACATGTTATGTAAAGAAAAGAAGGAGATATTTTTCAGTAACGTGATATTCATGTTTGCTGAAATTCCTATTATCTATATTTTTTTTTTCTTTTTCGATAAGTTAATTAATTTCCTTGAAGCCAAGATCAAAACTGGCAGTGATTCATTGTTTATTTTCATTTAACTTTGGAGTTTCCAAGTAAACGGAGATGTTGTCGCCATGTTGACTAACAACACAGACTGAGCACAATCTTAACAGACGGGAGAACCGAGAATTCGTAGTATTAAGGTTTTGATATTTTTAAATTAATTTCTACGCTTTTTTTAAAACAATTAATAGAACTAAGCCCCTTAAAAATAAGTCTTTCTCCCACTGGTTTCTATTATTATCTCCTCAACTATTGACACCCTTTGGTTCGATGATGACAAAGAAACCATGCTTCAATTGTCACGCGATGGGATCGAAAAACACTTCCAGTTCCAGTGTAAACACAGCAAACTGACCCCGGAAGACTAACAATTTTTGATAAATTTTACTGCTTTCTTAAAACGAATGATATTTTAAAAATAGACATTAAGCTTTCTGAGCATGCGCAGTGGGAAGGAGTGATAGTGCTCATACTGGAAATTATACCAAAAGTAAACATCGTACCCAAATTTTAAAGAAATCCTTTTAAGGAAGGGATTTCGAACGTCAGTTTTGAGAGACCTAAATAAATGAGCCAACGTTTGAAGTTGGACTAAATTTGATAGAAATCTGTTCAGGCGTTTTAACGTGATTCAAATGGAATGAGGACGAAAGTCAAAGCTCATCGACAGCGAATAGCACAAGACAACGGTGTCCCAGATAAACTCCGAGATGAACACCTTCTTCAGGACCTCGTATCTCTCAGACTTCGAAAGAGGCAGCCTCGCTGGACCGTCAATCTTGTGGGTGTTGCAAGAAGCACTGTGTCAACCAAGAATGTCAAAACTAGTTGAGAGTTGACCCAAAGCTAAGTCAGTTGAAGTAAAGACTCTAAGATACGTTTATTTACTTTATTTATGAAATGACATTCATTAGCCAGGAGATGGAAACGATTGTCTGTTCTTTAGCGTAACCCAGGGGACACCACAGGGGGCGGGGAACTACACTCGCAGAAGAAAGAACCCACGCCAGTATTCGAACCCAGGTTCCGACATATCTCATGGCGTCTAGATCACAAGGCCACTCCGGAACGGATCTAAAGCAGGTATCTTTGCACCTGTCAGCCAAGAGGTCCATGAAGATTTAAAAAAAGAAAAAAAAAAAACAGATCAATCAACAATGTTTTAAGTTTTGTCAAGTGTATATTTATTTTCTCTTCAGATTCGGTAGGCAGTAAGTTTTACTTCCTCTAACTATTCTTTTACAGCAGTCCTTGGTATTAAATCAGAAATACATTTGGATCCTCATTTTCGACGGGAAGAGAAATTAGCACAAGAAGGGAGAAAAATTCTCATAGGAAAGCAATGAAATCTAAATCATAGACATGTCTCTCTATTTCTCTTCATTGTTTCATTTGGTTCGATTTAGACAATTTCTGTAAATAATGTGAGTTTACATTATTTGTCCTTTCTTCATATTTGCAAAAGAAAAGGATAAAATAGATAAAAATCCAAACAATTGGTTAGATCCCTATAAAATATATGATTACTATTATTTAATAAGTGGATATTTACACCAAAAATAAAATAGTTTATGCCATCGCATGTTCCGGCTGTAATAAAAAATATATTGGTTACACGACTCAATCTTTGCAAAAAAGATTGAAACAGCACAAAACAAATTACAGGAATCAATACAAATCCATAATATATCAGCACCCAACTTCCCACACTCCTAACTTTGAGCAAATTGAAATAATAGACCATGTCAATTCTATATTCTCCCTCACCTTGCGGGAGTCTTGGCACATAGCCAATTCTCCCACAATTAATAGCGAATTATCTAATATCAAAAACTATTTAAATCTCCCATTCGCTACCAATATCACAGTTGAGAAAAGCCTGCCGGCAGGCTGAAACGTCCTGACATCTTGTAATGTTTTTGTACGACGCAAATTACATAAGTAATTTTAGTATTCATGTATTTTATAGGGATCTAACCAATTCTTTGGATTTTTGTTTATGTTTCTTTTGTTTCCACTGAGCTATTGAGCATTTGGCAAACCCAACCGATGAGAGATAGCAATCTCAAAGTCTTGGATTCCCGGTAGAAAATTCAGTGAACCTTTATTTTGTTTTTATGCCTTTTTTTCTTATTAATTAACTTTTTCACAAAATAGAAGTTTGATACATTCAGTAGATATGAGAATTGGGACAGAAATGGAGGCTTCTTTTTTTTTCTCGTTTTCACAATATTTAAAAAAATAAATAATAAATAATAAAAGAAATTTAAAGAAATAACATGTTAAGACAAGTAGGTTTTAAGTTCTTTCTTGTTCTTATTATTTTCTTATATTAATTTAAAAACCAGATGGAAAACTTATTGTCCTTTGTATTGGACACCAACTAATTGCCATAGAATTATAACTTGGTTCCTGATCGAATGTCATGTTTTTGGACTAATCGAGACCTAACTGCACATCAGAAGGTTTTTTGGCCAGAGATTACTACTCTAGTTTTCTTGCAACATTTTTAAAGAAACCTATTAGTTACAATGGACTTTTTGTGGAACTCAAATAAGAAAGTACATATCTTAATTCTATTACCCTAATTTCTTGAAGAAATGATGAGAAGCAACCTAAGAACAAAAATAGGTTATTCACCCTCTTCTTGGGTTTGGTCTGCGAATGATAGGTTGCCAAAAAAACTCTCCTAGATTCAGACACGCCTACGACTTCTTTGTAACCTCCGTTCAAAATTGTTTTCATGAAGTTTACGATTGGATTTTCTACTAAAATTCCTCCACTAGATGTCTCAAGAGATGTAGCGCTTCTTAGAACAGAGTTTCCTCGAAAGAAACAAAAACAACAACATTTGAAAGTGTCTGTAAACCTCCAGGTCATTTGGGTTCAATAAGAGACATCATTAAAGGGTCTCTTTTCCATCCAATCACTGTCAACAACTTTTGAACCGTTCGATGGATCTTCCTGTCCTTTCAGATCACGTGACTTTTATATTGATGGAAATTTTTACTGTGAGGATCCATGTCGAGAAATTTGCGCGTTACCAAAATGTCCACAGAAAAGTAGGCTTCATGTTCTTTGTATAAGCAGTAAAAAGTAAAGAGTTAATTTAAAACGAAAAGCAATTGTTGTTCATTTTTATTTTGATCGGAGTTGGTTATTTTGAAACACTTTTTTGAGGTAAACATAAGAGAGAGCTGACATTTCGTAAATGATTATTTTTTAAAATTTCTTTATTATTTTTTTAAAAGCGTAAAAACGAGAAACTAAAACCTTATCCAGTCAAACTTGGATAATTCGAATTTGTTTAATTCGAAATTCTGGATAATTAGAATTTTTTGCTCGGTCCCTAGAATTCTGTATTAAAAGAATGTTAAAAATCGTGGATAATTCGAATTTTTCGTACGATTCTCCTTAAAATATTATGGTAAAAATTGTTCCTGAGACTTTTCTCAGCTAAGATACATTATTTATGGTAAAGGGTCTTTCTACGGAAAACAAAAGCGAGGGATATTTTTCTATTTTTGTATCAAGTGATAGGTTGGAATCATATGCTATAACTCAAAGATTGCATTCAATGAAGCAATTAAAAATATCTGCTTTTTTTTTTTGAAAGTGATGAATAATTAAGCTAGTAAAAAATGTTTGATTTAATGAAATTTATCTCTTCTGTTTGAGAGAATATATGTAATTCGAATTTTTGGATATTTCGAACTTTTTCTCTGGTCCCTTCAACTTCGAATTATCCAAGTTTGACTGTATTTATTTTCGAATTCTAGTCAATACAAGCAGTTACAAAAAATAAAAAGAATTAAATCCGCATTATCTACTTAGGATTAATTGTAATGAGATCAAACCAATGAAGTAATTAAAAGGATTAATTTTCCTTGGCTTAAAACAATGAAATCTTAATAGAAATCGACTGTTTCGCATCCAATGCTTTTCTGTGAAACTTTGTGTTGCTTTAATTTTGCTACTTTCTCTCAACGAACCATTTGGAAAACATTTCAAATCCTCCAGTCTCTCTACGACGCCCCTCTGACATTTTCGTGTGCCCTCCCACCCCCGAAAATATGAAAGCTTTTAGTTTTGCCTGTGGTGAACAAGGATTCTTCAGTCGACTGATGCATCCACATATTTTGCAAAACACTACAAATAACTAATGGTAGCGTCGTGAAAAGTCACGTTGCTTCGAAAGCAACCAATGCAACACGACCTAAGAAAAGAATTGGGTCGGAAGGACGTCATCATGTATTCATCAACTTGATTCGTCGTTAAGCCTCTCCAAGTGCCTTCCTTGTCTGCTAATAAATATGCTTACCAAATTACAAGAAGATCCATCAAGCGGAATGGGAAGGTAAAACAAACACAGACTGATTGAATCTCATTAGGAGAAACTAATCAAGTGTTTTGGTGGGAAGTTGATGCAAAGGCGGAGCTTTTACTGACGAGATATGGAATAGAAACAATGGACCCTTTTATTTCTGCTTAGTATTTATTACAAAGTATTTATGAATTAAATATTTTCTTTCAATCTTTAATTTTCCTATTTACTTTTACATTAAAAACGACAAAGATTATTAGACAAGAGCAGGAAAGATGACTATTCTTAGAGGGTCGTTTCCTATTCGAAACAGTTGGAGGTAAAGCTATTGAAACGTGGCTGTAATATTGTCTGTTTCGTGGGAATCTTTTGTAAATTGCAAAGTGCATTGATGTTGACGATGGGATTTTTAAAAATTTATTATAAATTGTAAGAAATGGGTCCTACTCAGGACAGAATATCTAATCAATACCTGTACATCTGGCAATAGAACACCTCAGTTGCTCCTTTTTAGACTGATCTCCCAAAATATTGATCTTTCTCTCTGAGAAACACTGGAGGCTCAACTTTTTATAATCTTATTTTTTTAAACGTTTTCGAAGTGACTTTGAATAAACAAACTGATTATGAAAGGAATAGGAATGGTGAGTGAGGATTACATCTTGGATGTTCATTGTAATGAGAAATTTTGATGTTTGGTTTTAATATTTCCAATTGTGGCTTTTGTGTCCATTTCAGTGATAATGAGAACAGGGGAATTTCTTTTGGTTATTCAATTTGTTTGTTTATTGTCTGTGACAACAATTGTTTCAGGTAACGTCGTGATTCTCAGGGACCTATTATTACAATGATAAATTATTAATTTCCTTCAGCGCATGCGTTCAATGTCATAAAGAAATCGTCACTGGGTTTTTATTTACGAGAGAACTCGAAGCCTACTTTCCTTACAATGGGATTTCTTACAATTTCTTTATTATATATTTTTATTTTTTTTATAATGTTGCGAAAATTGATAAAAAAAAAACCACGGAAAATTATTTTTAATATCTAAAGAATACAAACAATACAAATTTTGCGTTTTCAGAAATAAAATTAATTAAAACCATTTCTTAATTAAGTTACGTGAAATCAGATTAACTTTAATCAAGTCAAACGCGCGCTAATGAATGGATTACTCGCTTAGCTTAGGATGGATTAAATTACAAAAAAGAATACATTCAACAGCAAGTATAACTTGCAAAAAGAACTCATTCTTTCTTTGTAGTCCAACGCTTCTGTGAGGGAAATGTTTGTCGTCGTCGTCTGTCTGAAGACTGAGGTCGAAGGTGAGAAATGACATTGAAACTAACTGTGATCACACATTACTTAGGAGACTGTGGTGTTCAATTATCAGGAGGTAAGACAATTTACCAGAGAAAGACATCGTTTGATAGGACTTATGTCAAACGACAACAACGTCATCCTTCGCAATGAACGAGAAAGGTTTCTGCAGCCCGTGGTCTAAACAATTCCTTTGTACAGACTATCACTGTGTAGATACCATTAGACCTATGTTCATGAAATTTGGTTTGTAATAAGATGTCTCAAATGTATCGATCCCTCTCATGCGTCTCTCATTGGCAGCTCCAAGAGATAGCGTCGTATCAACGAATCAGCTGTCGTTAAATCAGGATACAGAAAACTGTCGTATGAACGAAGGGTCGGAAAGCGGAGTTACGGATAAATATATATATTTATTGAATATATTTATTTGAATTTATATTAAAATGGGATTGTGGTAAGGAATAATACTGATTAAGAATAAGTAAAAAAACCCACCTGGGATACATTTGGATTTTTCGCCATTTTTGACTTTGAGTTTGAAATCCTTTTTGCAGGCACATTTGTAATAGAATTCAGAGACTGCTTCACAGAAACTGTTGGGATCTGAATAAGCACACGATTCCGCATGATTGCACGGCTCTCCAACGACAATGGCTAAAAAAGAAATAACATATGTTAATATTTCACCTTTGTAATAAAAAAGTTTTAAATTTAAATCACTTACAAATAAAATCAAGTAAAAAACAATATTAGAAAGGAAATTCAGGATACAACAATAAAACTAAACTCAGACATATGTTATAATTGCGACGTCAATAATATTAGCATTCAAAATTCGCCTTCTGGAAAATGTCGCAAAAAGTTTTAAAACAAAACTTTCTTTTATTGGCAGCAACATTATCCTAATTTCGATTTAATGTCAGCGCTCTGTAGATCGGGTTTCTTTCGTGGGGGTAGAGGCGGGCGAGCGTTGGACCGATCATTGTTGGAAGTCTTATCTCCAGCTCCTTCTGTGGAATAAGACCTAGAAGATATTTACAAAGAAGAAATGTAATTATTTTTGAGGGATTGAGATGATCAAAAGACTCCCATTGTAAGTTGTTTCATAAATAAGAATTCTACCAATTATTAAGAAAATTGATGCAGTGATATTTAGCATTGTTTTCATTGGATTTCCTCTATTAGCTTAAATGTTAGAAATGCAATCTTTTCATTTCAATTGTTAGCTGTACAATTGTCTCCGATTCATATACTGAAGGTTCAATCCGTATATTTGTTTTTTTTTTTGTTTTTTTCTCAAATTCCGCGTGGTTTTTTTTTTTTGGTTTTTTAGTTTTTCTTATTTTCCTAACTTTTTTTTTATTTTTTTCCTAACTTTGGGGTTTTTATTTTTTCCTTAAGCTGTTGTACTTCCTTTTTTTATTACTCCTTTTCATTTTTTTATTTATTATGGGTCGCCCTTAATTTATAGTCACTTGTTTCGTTATCACTTGGTCCTTTTTCGTTAAGAATTCAACATGATAGAATTCATTTAAAATGACCATCAACGATTTGAAGCAATCTGGACTCCAGCTTCTCTTAACGAATTTTTGGAATGCTACAGCGAATGTAGTTGGTCTTTCAATAAGAATCGTAGCAAGGACATCAGTCTCGCCCTTGATGCAAAAGTTGAATGATAATAGTTTTTGTAGCTCAGTGAGGAAATGATACAACAGACTAAAAGTTCACTTGTTATGGCGTCACGAAGGAAACCCTCCAATCGATGGCACGGAGGTAAAAACCGACGATCCCTATTTGACGAGCACTCCATTGCTTCCCATTCTTCATTTTAGTTATTAGGTTTTCCATTAACACAGAGAGAAGCAGTCAAGTCCTAGTCTGTTATGGGAGAAATAATTAAATTTGAAATTCGAGTGCAAAACATGGCTTCATTCCGTCTTTGATGTTTCTCCTTTTCATTTTTCCAAACGACAACAAAAGAGCATTCCAGAGTTATAAATATGTTTATGGGGTTGGAAGTAAATCAAATAGTAAATAGTAAATAAACAGAGTACCTAAAAGTCATTATTCTGCCGCAGAGTAAATTTATTATTTAGTATTTAGTAAATGCTAAAGGATCTTAAAGGAGAAGCTGAAATGACGTCACAAATAATTCCGCGTTTTTAAGCTTCTGCTCTAAGATTGTTGGAAAATCAAATTCAAAATTTCATTGGATAGAAAATAAATTAATTATCTTCATTAAATATCTGTCCAATATATCCACGGATAATTTTGGTTTGCCTTGCGTCTTCATACAAATTTCAAGATTACAAATTTCTTGCAAGTTCTTAATGAAAAATATAGAATTGCGTTTGTGTCTGTCCGTCCGTCCGTAGGAATATAACAACTCGATTCCCATTGGGTCAGTTTTCATGAAACTTGATATATTTACCGACTTATTATTAACTTATTATTAAGTCTCAATTCTCATAAAAACTGAATGATCAATGTTTTAAGTAGCCCTAATGAGTGTTTAAAGGCTAATGGATGGTTTTAATGGGATTTGATTAAAAGTGAAATTGAATCTTTTGATGAAATAAATGGTAAAATAAAACAAATGAATAAACACAAGGAGTGTTAGCTTAGCAATCTACTATTAGAAACTACTGTGTTTATGTGAATAGCTTCTAATAATGGATCTCTATTCTATTTAGATCAAAAGATGAATTTATATCATTTCTATTGAGCCATTAACATTCACCAGAGTATTGAAAAAAAAAAAATAGAATTTTATTTTCGATGATTGCCTTTCCCTAAACTGATGGGATTTTTAAACCAAGTTGAAAAGGAATCTTCCATTGTTCAGCTTCCAGAACAAATAGGTTTTGATTGATATTAATGAGCGATCAGTCGAATATCTAACAATTTAAATAAAACCTTGTACATCTACTTTTAAACTTTCAGCTTAGGTGTTTATACAGTTTCTGAGCAACCTTATTTACTGGGCTGTTTTTTGACAAAGTATTATGGTAGTTTTTGATTGTATCTCTTTATCCATAGGGGCCAATATTTACCAAAATGAATAGGATCTTCGTTGTAACAACTTCCACAATTATCGAAAATTTGAGCTTCTAAGATGTATGGTTTTTGAGTAATTGTGATCAAAGACGGACACTTAGGCATCTTTCAACTTAAAACTGCATTTTGAAATTAATTTTTTTTTGTTTTAACCCTTTTTTTTAATAACTCCGACGCATCTTAAAGGGTTTTTACAAAAGTGGGACCAAATCCAGTGTCCTGTTCTACGTTATCATGCGGATATAATTTTTAGTTATTTTTGTAATATTCTTTTAATTTGTAATATTTTTTAGGACTTAGTAACAAATCAAATAATGTAATCAAAATTATTTGATAAAATCTTGATTTAAAAATAAGTAGATAAAGATTAATATAAAAACACGAGAGAACTTAAAGCCTACATTCTTAAAAAGAAGTTCTTTGTATTCTTTTTTTCTTTTTCTTTTTTAAAGTCGTAAAAAACAACAACAAACGAAATGTCAACATTTCAATTCTAAAACCTATTGAATAGGAATTGTATTAATTTTTTCGTTTCTGAAATAAACCCACCCACGGTATTTATTTACATTGTCTAAATGGGATTAATTTGAATCACATCAAATCACGTTCAATGGATTTAATATTAAGACAATCAACAGAAATAAGACTTTGTTTCAATTCTTTTCTATCCCCTTCTCGCTCTAATTTCTTGGAAAAGATTTCCAATATAATAGTTAGGTCTCAGATATTCATACAAAGATTCAAGAAGACTCATACAGTGGTTCAAAATTTATTATACACACACACAGACAGACGAAGTTAAGTCGATGAGGCCCACTTTCCTATTTGGCTAAAAATGATGTTTTTCTCTTACCTAGTGCTGTTGACGTAACCTGTCCGTACCCTGTTGCCAGGCAACGGATGATTGACACGTACTCCCTAATGACAGTATTGATCTTAAAGGAAAGATATTCCTAATAAACAGAAAATCCCAACTGATTAAAAAGCTTTACCCAATCGTTTAGTAATAATTGTAATTTTGATTGGCCACAAAATTCTACTTACAAAGATGACAGAGCTAATAAGCAACGAAGGTTGGGAATGAGATTGAAATTAACTTTTGAAAATGATTAACCATCAGTCATGACGGACTAGAAAGTGGAATTAAGAAGTAGATTAAACCACAAATAGATTAGCGAAGAGAACCCTGTTTTTAATTGCCTTTACAAAGTAAGTTTAAAGATTAAAAAGTTTTGGAAGAGTGGACTCGGTCAAAGATAGAAGAGTAAAACTGAAATAGAACGTTTTAAAAACAAATGACACTATATTAAGCATTTAAAAAAACAAAATAGAGTTAATGAAAACGAGGAAGTTTTGTAATATTTATTACTTTCATACACGTATCCCTACCCTACGATGTAGTAACTTCTAATCTTTGTCATAAAATGGAAATCGTCGGATTACGAAGCAGTGGCTTTTATCTCTGTTACCGATGAATGAATCTTTTTATTATAAAGTGACATAAATAAAGCATTTATAACTAAAAGAAACATATCTTCAACGTATTTTGGAAAAAAGAATAATCACAAAGGCTATTAACAGTTTAATATTCATTTGATCACAAAGAGTTGATAAACAAAGTGACACATAAACTTCAAGTGACTTAAAGTGTCATATCGGCGAATCAGCTGTTGTCCAACGGTGACAGATGTCGTAGGAGCGAAGTGAATTGTCAAAATAAAATAAGGTTCTCCATAGAATGAAAGGTTTTTTTAAGAACTAGTTTGATTAGAAATGACGTTTATTTCTATAGCTTATTTCAAAGATGCGAGGATTTAAATACAGTACAGCAACAACTGTTCAACTTTACCTTTGCTTTGGTAAGAACATCTTTTGAGCTCTTTGCTGTTCCTTTGCCAAGAATTATTAAAGATTGCGGAAGGAAAAGAAGGTCCTGTGTTTATTTTTACAAGAATCAGACAGAGATAAACTTCAAACTTATCTTAAACATCATTGAAACCAAAAAAGAAAGCTTAATTTGAAAAAAGGCAAATCCAGTTCAAGTATTTATGTTAATAACTTTTTAATTCTATTCGTTTACAAAAGAAGAAAATTCTAGGTGAATGCCATCTTTTGAGTAATGGACAGTGTTGATGCTTTTGATAGAATTGATATTCACTTGAGGTTCAACTTCTTAATTTGTCTTTTTGTTTGATCGCATGCATTTTTCAACTGCGATTTTAATGTCGGAAGAGTCTGTGCTTCGCCAGGAATTATAAGAACTTGTTTGGATACGAAATGTTTCAGAACATGGTGTGAACAAAGGACGCTTCAATGGAAGAAACTCTGTAGGTCAATTCCAACTATCTTTGATGTTTTATCTTAAGAATGTTGATAAAGATCAGCGTAGTGATACATTTATTTCAACTAAAAACTATATCTGAAGCTGTTCAATGTCTTTCTGGATAGAAAGGTTTTACAAATGTTAAACTAAACTATTATGTCTTTAGAAGCAATAGTTGTTGTAAAGGACTGATGGAATATGGTAAATCTTACAATTCCTTTTGAATATTTTCGTTTGTTTATTTCTATGAGCATCACGCTAAAACGGTTGAACGGATTTCCCTGTATGGTTCGTAGTTTACTTATGGTCCAACATAAAAAATATATTTTTGATCTTACCCATTCTCTTGTCCAAAAATGACCGACCCCCAAATCCTTTGCTAAAGCAGCTAATGACATTTTTTAATATTTTTTTTAAGTTGATAAGATGATCATTTATAATCCAATTTAAAACAGAACCACCCCTCCCTCCCTCCCTCCCCAGCAAGTCTAGAACATTGGTGAACTTTCGCTCCTATCCAAGCATTGAGTATCAACATACATCCAGTATCCAACGACCTCCACCGAGAAATCTACGAACTAATCCACAGCGCTTTGGCCTATTGCCGTTACAATACATAGCTCAGGTGGATAAAAAGAGAAATTTCGAAAACAAAATCCAGAGTTTTAAAGAGGACTTGAGTCTTCTGGGTGGAGTTTTTTTGACAAATCAGAGTTCGATTGCCTGCTAGGGATTAAATTTTCTCTCTATTCCCTTCAATGATAATACATTGTAATTTGAATGATTCTAATTTGACTAAGTTAGCTAAGTCTTTTAAGGAATTGGATTTACTGTAAATGTCTTCCACTTTAGAGCAGTGGAAAAAGGATTTGAGATAAATCGAAAAAGACACCGATAGGAACTTTGAATGTGATCTGGATCAGCTGACGAGATGTTCTACAACCAACAGAGGCAACACTACGAAGACGAATCAAAAACGTTCCTTTTATTTTAGAAGAACCGTATTTGTGATTCACCAGTATTTTAAAGGAGAAACATCTTTCATAAGAAAACAAAACAGAAATCCTGAATGGAAAGACAATTCCCTTAAAATGTTAGTTCTTCAAATGTCTTTAGTTTTAAATTCTTTAAAAATGACAAAAAAAGAAAAGTTTTCATTTCTTTTCCAATTCTAACATTTACTGAATGTTAGAATAACTGTTACTTATGTATTTGTAACAGTTATTTGTAGCTATTTGTAAGTAACTGCTACTTATGTTTTAGAATGGAAGGTTTTTAGATCTAAAAAAAAAGGAATTAAATCGGCATTAATAGATTAACTATAATCCTATCAAACCACGTGCATTGGATTAAGGATTTAATATTCCTAATATAAGACAATGAAGTATCAACAGAAATAATCCATTGTTTAGATTCCAGTGTTTTTCTTTTGTTTCTTCTGGTGCTCATTTTTCGACGAAGACCCACTTGGAAAAGATGGTAAAAGTTAGTCCTCGAACATTTAGACCAATTTTCAAGAAGATCTATGGAGCGGTTCAAAAGAAATACGAGGGGGTGAGGGTTGAGATGTTGTAAATACACACACACATACAAAGACGAGTCATCCTTCAGACGAGGGTTTTTAAATCTAAATAGTTAACGCTTGACAGACAGTTTGTCTTTAAAAACCTATTCCTACGAAGCAAAAAAAAATTATAGGAAATTAGGGAAGAATTTTTTTTTCTCTTTTTTCCGAGAACCTGTGTTTGCAACGACGACTAACAACTAAGTCTTTATCTAAGTCAGGTTTTTCTTTTCCTCGCTTTTATCGATCCTCACTTGTGTTTCACTTCTGTACTTTTTTTTCTGTCTTTTTTTCCTAAAGCTTCAGATGAATGGAGTTGTTTAAGTAAAGATGGAGAAAGATGTGAAAAGGCTGAACCTAAACTCCAATCCTACTTGAAAACACTTGTTTTACTCTGAAACCATTTTAGTAAGTGATCTTACGAAAGATAAAGTTCCTAATTCCTACTAAATAAACTTTTTCATAAGAAATGCCAAAGAAGGGTTTTACGCATGCCTGGAAGTGACAGCAATTATTTTATATATGAATAAACAAACAAAAGAATAAGTAAAAAATAAAAGTATTATTTGAATTTACAATAATAATATGGTCTCAGGGATTTAAGTAATAAACAACATTACAATATTTTTACATTAATTTTTGAGTAGTTTACAACAATTCAATTTTCCAACAATAGATGTCACTGAAATACATGGAATGATTAATCTAAAAATGATTAATGTGCACCCCCATCTAAAAACTTTAGTAGTTTATAAAATGCAACGAATGTAATGAAGTTTAAAAGAAAAAAAAATACAGAGAAGATTATCATAATAACTTATTACAAAATAATACTGTACATACAAAATGTATATTAATTTTATTACTGTACGTATAAAAAACTACTACAAAGTAATACTAAACCAGACGCTTGATGTATAATTTAAATAATATTTGAAAATGCCTGTTTTTTATTATTACTACAATCCATACCTTTCAAATTTAAAAGTAAGGTTTTTTTTAATAAAAAAAAAGGGTCAACAACTTTTTTCATAAACAAATTTGCAAGTTCCATTTATTGATAGCAAATGATCCTTACATAGATCTTCTTAAAAAATAGTATTATTCATATTTTAAGGATACGAATATTGGAAATCTTTCCCAAACGGGTCCACGGATCGTGACATTAACTCAAGAAGGAAACAAAATAAAAAACCGCAATGATATAAACAATGAATTTCTATTCGATTGCTTTTCTTTCATTGTCTTAAACAACAGAGAATAATTCTTTTAGATTTCATTTGTTTCATGTGGTTGAATTAATGTAAACAACTTAAGCAAATAAAGTGGATTTCTCTATTTTTTGTAAGGAAATGAAAAAATGTCTTGTTATTTAACTGGAATAGAAATGAAGCTTTGATTGTTTTCTTCACTTGAAAAAGGAGGAGAAACATTTAAAGACATAATATAAAAGATAAGTTGGCTTTCAATTCGTTCTTCTTTTAATTAATCGAATGAATATTAGTTAATAAATCTGAATTCTCAGAACTTTTTAATAAATTGTGATTCTTCTATCATCAATATTGTCTACTATTGTTTTTTTTTGTAAATTCTTCAGATTGCTTTTGTTATTATCTCTTTTTATCCTCTTATTCTGCACGAAGTGAATGTGAATATCAATTGCTTTTCTATCTTCTTCACCACTTTCTTATCATTAATGCCTTTCGTGAAATCCAATGTTTCTAAAATACCCAGTGGCAAAAAAACACTTAAAATCTTGTAATGGAATAGATTTTTTCTGTGATACGAGACTTTAAAATTGGTTGCATCAGAAGAAAAGGGTTCCTCAGAAAGTGAGTTCTCGTGAATCGATTTTTCTGTCTTTTGCAAAATGGAAATCTAAATTAAGATTAATTGTTGCAGGAATAATCTCATTATATAAACACTCAGCGGATTGGAACAGAATGGATTCAGGTAAGTAATAATAAAGCTCCTGTCCTTCAAATATTAATCTTATTTTTATTTATTTATTGAATTTTTTAATGTCATAAAATTAATACAAACAAAAACCCTGCTCCATTTCTATACAACTATATATAATTCTTATGGCTACTGAATACAAACGGTAAAAAGCTTCTTTTTTCTCTGATTATCTATTGAATCGGATCGAAGTAGATGAAAGGATTAGATAAAAGACAATATTGAACACAATGAGATATTAATAGAAGTAATAGGATAATACTTCAGTGTTTAGATCCCCATACTTTTCTATTGGAATTTTCACGGGCTCATTTCTTGATAATGGGCTCATGTGAGTAAGATTTCCAATATATAAGATAAATTATCATGACTAAAAATATGCCGACGCACAAAGTTTAAAAAGATATAAACATATTAAAAAAAAAAAAACTACTAGTTTCAATTCAGTAGAATCATCTTTAAGCAAGAATGAAAATACTAAATGGAAACATGGGATAGAAAGCGTAATGGAATGTTTGAGTAGAATGATGGGTAAATTATGTGGGAAATGCGGGGGTGTTGGGTATAATGTAGGAAAAAGGGAAAAATTTTTTTTTCCTTTCTATTTTCTTTTTTCCTTGCTAATTTGATATTTATCTATTAAGTACAGATATAGTATCGTTGTAGCAGTTTGTTAATATGCAGATGGATTCCTTGCATTTGCGAAGGAAATGATCGTTACTCGACAAATATGGTGGGATTAATGGTGTCAATGAAGTGACTGTCATCACGGGAATGCGTTACTGTAGCCTAGTTAAAATCCCTGTTAGAGATTTATGCTAGAAATACGTTTTGACAACCTCTGTCGGTTCTCCCCTACGTATTTACAGGGGTTATCTTACAGGGAATAAAATAAACTTGAGTAGTGAGAATGTCATCAATGGAATTTTCCTAATTTTTTTCCCTTTCGCTCAAAATTTTTTGAAGCTTGTTATCGGATGGTGAAATCAAAGTGGAATGAAATGGCCGTAATATTCTATTTAGAGCTTTGAATATTGGGGGAGGATACGAGATTGAAATGTATTTAACCGCTATTTTATCATGAGGGTGAACATTATTATAGTGAGATCTTAAGGCTTTTGTGATGTACTTTTTTTTAGAAAAGAGGTTGTCAAAAAACATATTTACGTTATAAATATGCTATCACAGGGATTTTAACTAGGCTACAGCAACGCATTCCCGTGATCACAGTCACTTCATTGACACCATTAATCCCACCATATTTGTCGAGAAACGGTTCATTTCCTTCGCAAATGCAAGGAATCCATCTGCATACTAACAGACACAAACTGTTACAACGATACTATATCTGTACTTAATAGATAAATATCAAATTGGCAAGGAAAAAAGAAAATAGAAAGGAAAAAAAAATTCCCTTTTTCCTACATTATACCCAACACCCCCGCATTTCCCACATAATTTACCCATCATTCTACTCAAACATTCCATTACGCTTTCTATCCCATGTTTCCATTTAGTATTTTCACTCTTGCTTGAAGATGACTCTACTAAATCGAAATTGGTAGTTTCTTTTTAATATGTTTATACCTTTTTAAACTTTCTGCGTCGGCGTATTTTAATTATTACAATGTTCACTTTGCGCACGTTAATATATTTTAAAGTTTTCTTAAAGGTAAATTATCGTTACATATTGATACTAAGTTTTTAAAAGTAATAATGGATGTTTAGGGAAACAACTTAAAAATGGAAACCATCCACTCCAATGTAAAGTAAACAAATAAATAATTAAATGAGGACAGATCAGTCACGTGGGTGTTATTCCATTAATTTCATTTAGCTCATTACTAACAAAACCCAATAGTTCAGGTTAATTGTGTTAATTCTGCTTCGATTTAAAAACAAACTGGGGATGGGTGGGCGGTTGGAGGGAAGAGTATTCACGAATGAATAGAAGCAGCAATTAGTAATGGTTTAATCCTTCCAGGTAGCTCAGCGACATCTATTGTTGAAAAACTGTTCGTTAATGAATTCAGAAGTAAAGCAGATGTTGCATGTTATTGTAATTCATTGTTATTATTATAAATTCAATATTAACTTTATCTTTTAATTATCAATTTTCCTTATTAATTAATTGAATAGTTGCTTTCCATATGGATTTCTATGTTTGGTTAAGAGGAATTGCTTCTGTGGCAAACGTTCGTTGGTGAAAACATCTACACGTGACTTCCGAGTATTATCCAAATATAATCTGAAATTTATCCATTATCCACATCAGGATAATCAGAATGCAAAGAAGAAGAAAAAATTGAATGGATATTTTAATCCAAATGGATTAGAAGGGATTTTGATAGAAGCGTTTCTTCTGTCAGGAGGAGTTGAATGAAATCAAATAACTTTCATTGTATTTGGAGACATTTAATTCCTTTAATTACTGCAATTGGATTTCAATAAAAGATAATCCCCTAGAGACGAATCATCTTCATTTCAATTACAGTCTCTAAACAACAAGGAATCAAGTAGTTTCAACAACAAATAGAAAAAGAAACCTCTTCCTTTGCAACTGACCAAGAATCAATCACACGTGAATGAAAACAAAAACGAGTTCTAGTTGTCGTGGCAGTGTTCGAAGACTCGTAAGACAAGGATCGACAAAAAGAAAGAAATGAGAACCGATTACAAGCAAAGAAAATTGAGAAGAAATATAACAATTAAAAGACCAACTGATGGTGCACAAGCGGACACTAGTTTTTTCCTATTTAGTTGTAACGGAATGTAAAGTCATCGAAATCAATGTGCAAACTTTAAATAAACAATAAAAACTCGCCAAAAAGAAAATTCAAGTGCAGGCGTTCCGCGGCCACTTTGATTTTTTTTAGCGCATAAAAAATAAAAATGCGCATGTAAAATATTAATAAACATCAATGGGTGAGACCAAGTTGTTTACTAAATGACATCCTAGTACAGCTGTTTTACGCTCTTTGGCGATCATCAGCTAGGAGCAGTCACCAGTAAACAACGAGGTCTCTACACACAGTCCTATAGGAATGCAGGCTCCACATTGATTCTGACGATATTTGCTGTAGGCCTATGTATCGAGACGTCGTTGTTTATTGGTTACTGCTTCTAGCTGATGATAGCCATATTAGCGTGAAACAGCTGTTCTAGGATGTCACTTGCTCTCATCCATTGATGGGATTTAAGGTCAGTCAAAAATTTGTTCTGTGCTAAGAATTGTTGCCGTAAAAAAACACTTATTCCTTAGAAACAACGGGAAACATCCAAATGTGTTGCAACAGAGAAATAAATAAGTAAATAAATAAAAATGGCGTTAATTCTATTTCCTTACGGGTATCTTTTAGCTTCGTACCTACTGTCCTATTTTGACCATAAGGACCTTCCTTTGTTGTTTTCTTCTAAAATCTCAACTCTCTAGGATTTATAGTTACTGTGGCTTCTTTCAACTTGTTTTAAAACAGTTTTCTTTTCCTCTCCAACGCATAATAATAAGAAGCTATGCAGAAATTAGATGAAACCTCTAGTACCCTGCGCTGTTTCCCGTAGCATAATGATGTCGATTATCAAAGTGTTCTGAACGATGTTCTTTGGCATCAATCGCACAATACGAGAAAAGCAATATGGCGGACAGACATTAAAAGCGAACTGAAGTGATTCCGATGTTTGTGCTGATGTTTGAACAGTGCCAACGTACAACTATGTCTACAATTAAAACCAATGGTCGAGGAATCATTACATGGCTTTTACAATTAAACCCCGTGTGAAAAGGACCAAATTGAAAAGCTCTCATTCGAATGAAATCCAACAACAGAATAGGATTCATAAGAATTGACCTCCTATTTTAAACATTGTTTACGAAATATTGCAAATACTAAAATACAAAATAAAAAATGAAGAAAATAAAAGAAATTGCAAAATGAAATTAGAATTAAAATAATTGCATCTGGGTTTTTTTTATTTTTCCTAATTTATCGAATCTTCAATTGTTTTATCACAAACGACAGAATAAAAATCCTGACTAAAAGTTTCAAAGAACTTAAAGCATACTTTCCTTTCAAATGTTTTTTTTCTTTCTTTTAAGTTCTGGAAAAATCACGCAAACGAAGGATTCATTTCTATTCTAATTTTATTATCTACTAAACACAAAATATTAAGAAATTCCTATTGGTATTTAGATATAGAGAATTCGGTTCTCATGTGGGTATCGTGATGGTGGACGATCCGCGCTGGGCAGGTTTTCTCGGGTTCTCCCGTTTCCCCTGCACTTCTCCCACCATACTTTCTCAGTCTTTCTCTCCATCTGTCCTTATTTCCGTGGGATAGTACAATAGACCTCCGGTCGCAGTGCTTGGCTTCTCTGCCACCCACATTCACTACATAACATAACATAACAACATTGATAAAGAGAAAAAAAAAACAAAAACAAATCCAATCTATTTCAATCCTGATTATTGACTTAATTTGTTTGAATTAGATTAATTTAATCGTCCAAATCAAGCGCAATGGATTAGCTAAAAGAATTAATACAAAATAAAGAAATCTTAACAAAAATAAGACAGAAAAGGTTTCGATTCCAATGGTTTGCTGTTTTCTTCTCGTGCTAAACAAGGATCGACTGAAAAAGACTTCACAGATAAAAATGAGATCGTCTCTAGTTCACTAAGAAGATTCACCAGCAGTTCAAAAGATAACAGGGCTGGGAAACACACACACAGACCAAGTGATCGGAGAAGTTTCCTTTTCCTAGAAGGACCTAGATGAAAAATGGAAATCTCTGCGTATAATATTTCTTTAGATATAAACAAAACAACAACAAAAAAAAGACGATGAAAATTATTCTTGTAATTCTGTGATTTGTTTAATTCTTTCCATTGAATTCCTCATCACTTAAATAATCAAATTTTTTGGATGATTGTATTAACAACGGAAACTTCTATTCCATTGGAATAGGAAGATACAGTAACAGACTGACGATCTTAGGGAATGTTTAGATGAAATAATTAACAAAATTAGTTTGTATTTCGATTATTCTTTTATAATCTAAATCAATAGCAAATATTTCTAAATATCATTGAACCGTTCTATTGGTAGAAACGTACTTCTGTTCTGTTTACAATAAAATTTCAATGAAAGACTAAATGTTATCATAAAAGAATAAATACGAATCTGTCTGTTTTTCCATTTGAATGAAGTCCTTCTAATTCCAATGGACTATTTTTCTCCTGTATTTGACTATTTGTATTCGCATCGGTGGAATGGACGAATTCACGCTACCTAATTTAAAACAATTCATTTCGTTTTCTATTTATTTCCAAATTATAAAAGAAAGAAACTGATAAACAAATTTAAAAAAATTCCTAATTCCTGGAAAGGAAAGAAGAAAATGTCTCTTTAAGAAGTTTGTCATTAATCACGTCTTCGTAAAGGATTGTTGTTTAGAGTAGATGGATTTTGTAAGAAATTGAGATTAGATACAACATCTAATTAATTAGAATAAACTTGAAATACTTAAATAAGTACACTTTGGATATAGTTTAATTAAAATAAATCTCACCTTTACAGGAACTCAAGGGAAAGAAATTCATCGTACTCAGAACCTGTTAGAATGTCTTTTATACAAACAATACAATCATCTGGAACCTCAACAGGAAACTCTAAAAACCGTCTGAGAAAGAAACGCTATTTCCCTGACCATCCAAAGGGCTCTATTTTAACAATTGAACATTTGTCTTTCTTTGTAGCTAAAACGGATTACCATAAAATTTGATACGGATATTTATAATCCAAGTTAAAACAAAAGCACATGTATTTGATCCTTTTCCAATCCTCCAAACTCAACCCCCAACCCTCCCTTCAAGGGATTCTACTGCTTTCTTTAAAATAGGAGCCCAATTATTTTGTTCCCTGCATCTGTTGCCACTGTGGGTGGAAACTGCTTAGTATCAACTGAAGAGTGGCTTAAATAGAGGCTTAGTAACGTCTAAAAGTGAATCACAGTTAAAATCCTACCTTTACCAATTGCTATAGTTTCTTCTGTACTGAATCGCCACCTTTTCCAACAGTAAGTAGAGGCGAGACATTTTCATTTAGCTCCGTTGATTGACGCTGCTTTGAGATTTTTCTAAAAAAGGCTTAACGATGACATCTGAGATAAAACCGACGAAAACAACGTGAAGACTTGTGTATTTTTTTTCATTACTAATATCTAATAATCCGAATTGTTTATTAAGCATTCCTAGTTAATTGAAATATCTTCATTCCTGCTAAAATTAACTGAAACAAAAAACTATTAAAGAAACTGACTAATTTAGATCGGAAACTTTTTCTTCTTCACAATGGATAGATTATAAACTAGAAATATCACAGTTATTTACCGAGGGTCTGAAGCTGACGCCATTGAGATTAAAAATATTTCAATTAAAGAGTTAGGTTTTTAAAAATTTTCCTTTCCTGAAGTTCAGTTTTGAAATTGTTAACTTTGTGATTTAAATTAGTCTAACTATTCTTAACTATGTTGTTACTTTGAGAACAACAGGTAACAACAGAACCAATCAGAGCTGAATAAGAGTTTTTCTTTGCTTTGGGTGGAAGACAGAATTCAATCATAAATTTACAATAAAAGTAAAGATTAAAAGAAATTCAGAATATAAAGAAAAATTATAAAAAGTGTAGTTTCCTAAAAACTCTGTTTTAAAAAAAATAAGTATAACAATATCGATATTTTATTTAAGGAAAATAAAAAGAAGAAAGATCCAAAAGCTTACTTTATTAAAAATGTTATTTCTTTAAAAATTTATTTATTTATTGTTTATTGTTTTTTGTTTTTAAAGTCATGGAAACGAAAAAACCCCTGAAAACCTTTAGTTTTATTTTCCAATTCCGAGATCTACATCTGCAACAAATTCATTTTCCAATTCAAACAAACCAACAGGACTGGAGTAATTTTATTAATACTTAAATAACTTAAAAGGATTATTCCTTCCCTCATCGAACACCTCGGTCCATTGTTATGATGTTCTTTTGTGGGAATTCTTCTTTTGATAAAAAACATTTTCAATATAAATGTATCTTGTACTTAAATACTAAGTTTCAGGAAGATTCAAGTGTTATTAAGGAAAGGGAAACATACGCACATACAGACTGACTGGTTTTTTCAGCCCAGTTTCCTAGGAAAGAAGGTTAAAAATAGAGAGGAGCTTCTGTGTAAAGAATACGAAAGAAAAAGCATTTGGTGAAAATTAAAATCAGACGACATTTTGAGTGAACCCATTCAATTGCGATATCCCAGTATCTAAACAAACCATTTGATGTTTGTTATTGAAATCAGGTCTACAATGAGATAGTCTGTGAAATAAGACTGGATGAACACGAGCCAACAACAATGGCCATTTTCAAATACAAATAAACCAATTGGAATTCATCTCAGCAATTGTTTTTTTAAAAAATTACGTATCCTCAGTTCCTCTCAATTAGGTTTATTCAAAATTCAACTTAGACTGACTTTCAAAGCATCTGATTTTGTCTAAAATAGACACTTGGTGAGGAAGGAATTGGAAGTAAACTTACCTGCTACCAAAATTGTTTTAGTTATGAGTTGATTTACGTTAAAAAGGTAGGTTAAAGAATTGAAAATTTGAAAAGAGGGATATGCTGTGGTGTAGATATATATTTGAACAATTTTCATTTATTTATTTATTTAATTATAAACTTATGCTTCAATATTATTACAGCTGATTTAAAAAGTTAAAATTTTTCGCCAATATACAATGAAAATAGTGTAAATATCGTCTAGTAATTGAAAGAAAAATGATTCAATCTCTCAAAACGAGGCAGATATATCAAGATTTTCTTGATATATATTATTTTTTTTTAATCTCATTTTTAAGGCGTTATAAATACTTCTCAGATCATAAAGGTCAATTTTTAGGTCATAATTTTAAGTTTTAATTGCAAGCATGTTATTTAAGATTTGTAGATCATAAAAATTCGGACCTTAATAATAGCATAGAATAAAAGCTGAGATACCGCTAAAACCTGATTGGCTATCAATAAAAATTGTAGTGTTACAGTAGTTCCAAAAAGAATTGAACAAGAGAAGATACACATAAGATACACGTAAGTTTTTTACTTAGTTTTTTTTATTATAATATCTGATATGATATCATTCTTATTTACATTTCTATCATAACAAAGTGTTCAATTAAGCAAAGAAAAGATTAGAATGAAAGGTCCTTTAAAGTTACTTCCGCTCAACCTGATCTTGAATTATATAAACTATGTTTTGCATAAAAATATAGGATTTGTATTAGGAACAATTATGTAAAAATCAAACTGCGACTGTAATTAAATGAAAACAAAAAAAAATAAGAGGATCCTTTGAAATTTATAACTTACTAAACGATGTTGACTTTGCTAATTTCTTGCTTTTTAATGACGTCACAATTCAAAATAACCGGTTGCTAAGGGCTGTTGAATATCCCAGTGTGTGGTTATCATCGTTGGTCTTTGAATTGACATTTTTTTAAAATTTTTATCAAAAAGCACTTTTAAAAATAGTAAGAAAATCCGCAAAGTGTTTTTTTTGTCATTATTGTTTGAGACTTTTAGAAGAAAAATCAACATGAAGTAAACTTTAATTTTCAGAGTTGTATTGCCATCATCTGATGACGAAACTGAAGCTATTAACTTTTTCAAGTCTTTATCATTTCTTAAATTGAAATTAGAATTCGATTTTTTTCAATTAATTCGTTACTGAACTATTTAACTGTTTGATTTTCGAAAATATGAATTTAAAGAATGTTGTTGACTCTGGTTAATCATTCGTTGGAATAATTTTAATAACAAATACCGTTGGGATTTTGTTTTTCTTTTTGGCATTATTTCAATCTGTTATTTTGAAGTTTGGATGCATCGCATGAAAGTTTGAGCTCACTAGGATCAAAATTGGTGAATTTTTTTGACAACAAAAGGATAGATATTCTTCTGTGTCCAATTTAAATTTGTAATCTAAATACTTTCTTATTATTATTCTAAACTAATTTTCTCTACGATATATATATATTAAAATAACGATAGAAGAAGAACTTATAATCTACTTTCCTTAATTTTTTATTTTATTTAAAATTGTGAAACACCTTTACTTTATTAGAGCAGTCTCATACAAACCTCATCTGAAAACATGAATTACTTAATTCCATCTACTCTCTTAAATTGCCCAAAAATTTTAAAATCATTGCAAACCACGCACAAATTAATGGATTAGCTAAAAAGGGTATTGATTTATTGCTGAAGTTCAGTTAGGTTTTGATGTTTCTCTTTTTGTCTTCTTCTTCTCGCTCATTTCTCTATAAAGATTCATTTGGAAAATATTTGAAATATAAAATTTAAACCGTCTCTAGATTGTCCTTAAATATGCACAATATGTTTCAAGAAGATGCGTCGATTGGTTCAGCATTTATTAGGGGACACGAAGGGACCTAATCTTTCCTGGGAAAATAAACTGAACCAAAGACTGTTTAACTGGAACGTTTTTCTTTTTTTGTTCCCTCCCCCCTTGAGCTCTGGAGGCTCAGCCCCCACTAAGTCATGATAGCTGAACGTAAAACCTGTTTTAACAAAATTTTTCAAAAAATATTTCATTGAACTTTCTATTGTTCTCTTTACTCTTAGGTTGTAACAAGGAAATGGATTCGACCGAGGACAATGACGTCAACCGGACAGAAGAACATCAAAGGGCAGTGGAAGAGCAACTGCAGCATTTCGTCTTTGACGATGCCAATACTGAAACATCAAATCCTCCAATTGTAGAAGAACCAGATGAAAACGACAAACCTGTTGTAATATCTTGTAGAAATAACAAGTACGAAATCTCCGTGTCCACCTTGAGAAGACTGAGTCCCTACTTCAATCAGCTAATTGAGGAAAGTCCCCAGAACGATGATATAACTCCTATCTTCATGGACGATGAAGACCCAGAAGCTTTGAAACTCGTCGTGGGGTTCTTGAAAACAGCTGAGCTTCAAGTCACTGACCCCGAAATCATCGGCAAAATTCTTCTTCTGGCAGAAAAACTTCAGATTACGGAACTGATCCACAAATGTTTAAAACTGCGCGAGGAATCCCATCTACCCCTGACGAAGCTAACAGGCATCGTCGATGCGTATGGTACGACCACCATCAGAGAAAACGTAGCCAATCACTTGGCAGAAGAGTTTGAGAGCACTGTATTAGCATCTGATATGGTGAGTTTAACGAGTGATTGGTTCACAAGCATTGTCCTAAGTCCTAAACTCAAGATAACGAATAGAGATGTGTTCGTCGCAGCAGTTATGAAATGGGTGTTACATAAACCCAAAGAGAGAGACGCTTTCATTGGGAAACTGCTGACTCCCATCCCCATCACAGAGCAACTACAAACCACGCTGAGGAACTACTGCAGTAACAGCCCTCCTAACATTGTTAAGCAAATAGTGTCCCTGCAGCCGTCCGCCCCTACACCCCAATCGACACTAGACGTGTACAGGAACATCAAAGATATCAAGTTTAGATTAATTGGATACAACATCAAAATAATGGGGCTTTTTCCTGACACCCACTACACCCTCCATGAATATGATGGTAGTAAGAACGGATGGTCACCACCTCTTCAGCTACCAGTCAAAGTTAGAAGAGGAAGTACATTATTACGCCATGAAAAAGAATTGTACGTGATTGCTGGTCCTGACACGTCATCTACTGTCTTGAAGGTGAATCTATGTACTTACAAGAAGGATAAACTTCCTAATCTTATACTTGGGAGGAACGACCCAGCTACGTGTGTTTACCAGAATCACATATACGTGGCAGGCGGAAAGAAGAGCTTCCTATCGCAAGAATATTACACTGCAGTGGAACGCTATGACATAAGCAAGGGACAGTGGGAGGAAATCGCCCCCCTGGGAGATGGACGGTCCTGTGCCAAGATGGTTAGTGACGGCGAGAACTTATATGTTGTGGGGGGTTACGATAAAGATGGCCCGGCACCAGGAATGGAGAAGTATAGTGTAGCTACGAATCAGTGGTCGGGGATCCTGACACCCCTAGGAATCAATGATTATTCTTTCCATTTGTCGGATCATCTCTGTCTCGTCTTCACAAACTACGAGCAACAGAAGATGCTGATATTTAACTCAGAAACAACGGAATGGTCCACTGACAACCTCCTTCTATCTCAGGAGAATGTAGTCAAAGAACTAGAATTACCCAAATCAGTCAATATCACTTGTATTGTGCCATTCCAACCAGCAAATGAAAACACAAAACCATTCGAAATCATTGTCTTTGCTAACGGACACTTGTATTTTTACAGCAAACACGAGAAAAAGGTAATGTTTTCAGTTATGTCCAAAAATTTTGCTCTGAAGGATGATTTTACGTGTGGTGCTACGTACATGGTGTAAGAAACAACAAAAGGGAAACCAAATTTCTTCTACAATTTTCTAATCAAAAAAGAAAGTAAAATGCACTACTACCAAAATATCCCCAATACATACAAAATCTGAAATTACATATTGTGATTACATATCTATTAAGAGGATGTTCCCTCTACGATTCTTTCTTCAAGCTCACAGAATATGTAAAGCTAAGAAAAATATTTCGACTCTCTTGTACTGCTTTACTGTTTTCTTTATGTGAATCCATATTTAAACTTGGAAAATGATATGAATTCTTCAATAAGATGTTTTTGAACTATTGTATTTGAAATTCTGAAAATGTAATGCCAAGAAAGAATTATAGCAATATAGTAAAAATAATGAAATACACTTTACAAATCGTAACAGCAAATATAAGAATTACATTGTAGAAAATAAGGTCTCTTCAATATCAAACTGGATAATAAGTGGATAGGGCACTAGAAATTTGTATTCTTACATGTCAGTTTTTTTTGTATGTGAGATTAAATTACAAAATGAAGATTTAATAGGAATTTTCCATAAATAATCTCCTGAAATTAAAGTAAACAGAAAAAAAAAACGTATACTATACAAAGAAATGAAACTTTGAAAAGTTCTTGTCCAACGATTTTTTTTCCTTTATATTCTGAATTTGGAAGAGTTAAGTTTAGATAAACTTTAGCCAAAAGAAGAAGAAAATTAATTGGAAATTGATTAACAAATTTAAAGTTAGGATTTTAATATGTACAATTGAATTTATTTTTGTATTTTTTTTTTATTTTTCTGATAAATTTAATCAATAAAACTTTAAAAAACAAATTACTAATCACTAATTACTTGTCATTAGGGGTTCTACAAATGCCTAAGTTTTATTTTATTTTTTAACTGTTTTTCTTGTTTGTTTATTTCAATATTTTATGCTTTACAAAAATGCCTTCGAACGCCAACACGGAAACATTAATTTTGTCTCATCGTTATTAGAAATGAAATATCTTCTATAAATTGCTAAAATTAATGAATACTTATATAATTACAAGAAATTAAAATGATTTATTTTTATTCTATTGAAATAAATACCTACAGCCTTTGACATTATCAATAAATCAATGTAATAGCTCTTATAACTATATTTGAAAATGTAAATAATAATTATCTCGTCAATCGTAGTTCGATATATTCGTTATGTAGTGACGTATTCGAATCATTAAATTTGCGGCTTTATTCATTGAAAAGTTACTCTTTTCATTTTATCTGTATTAGAAATTAATGAATGTCCTGAATCATATTTATTTTCTCTTTTGATATATTTATAACTGTTCTGTATTTTTGAACACTTCGACAGTATTGAACCTTTTTTATTTGTCCTTGATCAGTTTTTAAGCTCAAACGGATTATTCGAACATTGCTTAGTTTACTTAAAACATTTACTCCACTCTTCCATGAAAAATAATGACCTCTGAAATCCCTCGATAAAATAAATGGTTGCATTTCATTAGAAGCGTTCGCTGCGAGGCTAACAATGCTCAGTCTACTACGCATTAGAAAAACTGATTTTCATAATGTAAGTAGAATAAAAAATAAGAAAGATGGTGCCATCTAAGGAGCGGAATAATTTTAATTTCTAATTGGTATCTTTATTTTAATGAAAATAGAAGTAGATTTTAGTAGAGTTCAGTTTGGATAACTCAACTCAAGGAAAAATTTTATTTTTTAAACTTTTTATAGGATTTTAGAAGCATTTTTTATCTGAATGCAAAGAAAGATCCTTTTTTTTTAGAAATTACAAAAATCATTTGAAAGACAAAAATAATAGTATAAACATAGAAAAAAATATAAACTAGAGTGAAGAAAATACAAAACTCACAGAAGTAAACAAAAGGTTGTCGCCCCCTGATGTTGTTTACTTAGATATAGTTACTTCTCATATACCTGCACGTTAAAGTTATTTATTTAAAATATAAACTACAAAGCTATTTCATGTATCTATTTACATAAATGAACTTAAAATAGTTAATATTAAAAAATCTTGAGTGATATAGTAGTAAAATATTTACAATTGATTTTCGAATATAAGAAATGATCATAAGTTCAGGGAAAGGCCTTTTAAGCTTATTTTCCTGAGGAAAGGTAGATTCTTGTGGGCATCAGCGTTTCTCTACCTTTTAATGCTTGAATGGATCTTCTGGAACATTCTTATTTACAGATGATCTTTTGTTTTTCCAGTTTAATTTTGGGTTTGGTTCCTATTAAGAAATTTGCGAAAGAATCTGACAAAAACCCCACAGAAGCAAAACAGTGGATATTTAGGAAAAATGCAATCCAATCACGTGATTCTATCCAATCCGTGGGATAAAGTAATTAAAATGTTTTTGGAGATTTATTCACCCTTCGGCAAATGGATAATGTAAAGATATTATTTATATTCCTCAGATAAGTACTATAATTTACAGATGACTTTTCCTAAGTTTCTTTTCACAATTATAAAAACAAACAAGACACATTTTATGGTCTTTGAGGAAGTTGTTGTTTCTTATTTCCTTCTTAACCTAAAAATAAAGATATTTACTTCACACTTAGACGAAACAGAACAAATCCAATTTACGATGTGAACGATCGACGCTGAGCTGTATAGAAACATTCTTTCCTCCCTTGTTTATTATGAAACTGCAGAGACCTAAAGAGAAAACGAAGATGTTAATTATGGAACACATGGTGAGTGTTTATCTGCGTTTTACAGGCTGTGCTTTTTATTAGATCACTTTGAAACAAAATAAATAGAAATAACTGACCAAGGATTTAAGTAAATGATTAAAAGCTTAAACAAACAGATTTATTGCCTACGAAAGCCTTACTCTTCCACTTGGGACATTTTTATTATTTGTCTGTCCATTTGTTTATTTATACTCATATCAGTATAAAGCCCGGCGCGCATCAACCACGAGAAGAACGGACTTCAGCAACAGTTTGTGACATTATAGTCAGAAGTATCTTGCAGACTTTGATGTCTCAAACTGCCGCAGAAGTATGTTGCTTAAAATACAGTAGCCTTTAAAGATGAGCGGTAGCGAAGTCAGCGGCAGGCCAATCATGTTTCGTTTGAGAGTGGCGGGACAATCATTTTCAGACAGCCAATCACGGAACGCTTGCGTTGCTTAACGAGGAATCGGACTTTATATTATCGGATTATATGTTTTTTTTTTTCTCCTCGTTTCATATTTTCTTTTTTAAAATTTCTGAGTGAAGATTAAAAAGCGTTTAATTATCGGAGTATAGATATTTAGTAAACGTGTGTAAGAAAAGGTAAGATAAGCTTTAAGAGGTTCCTAAATCAATATAAAGAAAGAAACTGAAAGCAAATCGGTGGGTTGTCGTCTGGTCGTTTGTTTTAAATTACATTTTTAGAATTACACTTTGATTCACTTAATTTTTAATGTTTTGAACTTCTGACTTAGTGTTTGTAATGAATTAAAAGTTCCAAAAGATAGGAATAAAAACTCTTATTTGCTTAGACTTAGTTTTACTATTGAGGTTAAAAGTCTTAGCAGTAAGTAACTAAAATATATCTTTTAAATTAAACTGTATTTGTAACAATTTTTTAGTCAATTAATGAATTAGGTTTATATTTTGTTATTATGTTCTTTTATTATAAATAGATTATTGGTATTCTTAGAAGTATCTTTTCAATTATTCTTGTTTTATTTCTATTTAATAAAACTATTTCTTTCGTTTGATGTATCTTTTAAATAACGCAGACAGTCTTCTGATTGTTTTTAAGGGAATATATATTTACTAACTACACTTTCATCTGATGGAAGAATCAGTTGAAATAAGAGATTCTACGACTCAAGAATTATTTTTGGTCTTATAATTGCACTTTTAGTTTCCTATATATTTCAATTAATAAATGTAATACAAGTTAATAAAAGACATTAATAATAGATATAAATAAATATTGATAATTATTGTAAATTCTATTAAATAAATCTTGAAACCTAACTAATCCTTTGAATTGTCAGGATCATTTATATCTATTCTTGTTTTAAAATGAACAAATGAAAAGCTGTTGTAAATGGTTTTAACAGTATGTACATAAACACTATGTAAAGTGTTTTCATTTATGTTTAAATAGCATTTAAGGGAAGTTATTGGGATTTTTTAGTGATTTGTTTTTTTGGTATTTCTTTGGGGAAGAAAAGGAAGCGCCGTAAGCCTATAACTGATGTCGACAGATAATGTCTTAACCGTCCGTCGCTGTGTTCACGTCATGTATTCAGAAGGTAAAAAACAAAACAACTCTGCCTACGTTATAGGAAGAAGTTTAGACGGCAAGGGATGTAAAGAAGCATTTCAGAAAACTGGATTCCAATGGAGGAAAGGCCACAATCTTAGATGAAGAGAGTTTTTACTGTCAGTATAAAGAGGATGGCAGATTGTCATGTGTCCTAAAAAAGGCCTGGAAAGAAGGAACAGCGAAAACTGATCGACAGTAAACCATTGGTAACATTTTATCAATTTTGCATGAAGGAAATAAAGAAGGATTTATTCCGAATGCGTATTTATTATTTAAAATCAGAGAAAAAGACAGGAGATTATCATCATAATTACAAAATGTGGTTCGGAAACGATCTGCCTACCAACAGCGTTGTAGTATTAGACATTAGTATCACAGTGTAGAAATTGATAAAGCTCTGACTACGAAGAAAGCTGACCTGTTTGGATCAGCATCCAATTCTCTACTGATGAACTCAAGTGAGAGTTACTACAAAGTGTTCAAGAAACGATAGGTCATTCATTGTGTGAAATAAACGGATACAATGTTCTCACTTAGTGCTTGAAAAACAAACGACAGTAGTGGCGCTAATAATTTTATAATGTTTTTATTTTAGACTTTAATATACAATACTAATAATATTGGTGTGTTCGTTGGGAAGTTTTTAAAAATTGTACAAAAATATTGGCTCCGTGATGGAATTGTAGATTGCAACAGGGTGGATTCTTTACTTATTTCCGACGCTGATGAAGCTGATATTGAGCGAATCATCAGAGGAATCTTTCACTCAAAAATAATTATAAAATTAAAACAATTGACACAGAAATTTTAATAAAAGGCCACAACATTTTAAGGAAGGTAAACAAAATATACTGATTTCAAAAACAAAAATAATAAATTTAAATACTTTAAATACTTTATTTTAATAAAATACTTTAAAAAAGAGTTTTTTTTTTTAATATAATAACAATTTTCAAAAAACAAAAATGAACTATACAACAACCGAACCATTTCTTCTGTAAACATTTAATCCATAATTTATCACAAAATTCAAATTTCCTCATTTTAAAGAAATTCAGTTTCAATGTAGTTTTCTTTTAACCCAATCAACATCCCACGTGACTCGTTTCATTCCGTCCAGCCAATTAAATTAAGAGATTTTTTTTATTTACATTTCATTTTACCTAATATAATAAAGGTATTTTTACTTTTTCTTTATTTGCTCTGTAAGACGTAATTTCACTAAACCGAATTGTAATTAAAAAAAAAAAAAATCTTTTTACTGAGGATAAAATGACCTAGGCCTAAATGGAATATTTTAAAAATAACTTTCTTATTGTTTATTGCATTATTAAATTGTGTTTTGCTTAAATATTTCTATTGTAATAATATGAATATTATTATAATAGAAATTGTAATAAAATACATAATATTATAATAGGATAGAATAAATTAGAATAGAATAGAAATTATTATAATAGAATATTAATAAATATTATTAATATTTGTTGAATATGAAAATATTTTCAATTCCCAGCCAATGCTGTGTAATTTATAAAATGATGATTGTTTAATAATTTTAGATGTAATTGTTCTATTCATTAGTTTTTTTAAGTGTAAATAAATATAATATATTCTTGTATCCTATTTTTAATTGTAAAATTACGAAAGCGCTCTGATCAAGTACGAGAAAAAAGTAGATAAAAAGTTCCACTTGTTATGATTTCTGTATCTAAATTTCTGTAAAAACACATCTAAAATAAAAATAAGTAATTAATAAAAAAGAATTATATCTAAATAAATGCTTCAAGCATACATATATATGATTGGTAAAGCGATTAAAAGGCATTACAATTGATATTTAACCCAATACAATCAGATATATGAGATAGTGTGTCTCATAAAGGTCTCTTTGTTATTATATCGATACAGAAAATAAAAAATCACTAAAAGTTATCAATATTAATAAAATTAACTTCTTACTGAACCAGTTTTAATTTTTCTCTAGCTTAAGAACATAAATATGATATATATGATATGTTTTTGATATAGGCCTATAATAAAAAGCCGTTTAGAAAATATTTTATTTTTATTTAATTTATTATACAAACATCGTTTAACTTAAAGAAAAGTAGGTAGGCTATTTACTCTAGGCGAAATTCGGAATTAACTCTCCTTTTCTTTATATTCGAAATCTCTTCCATTTTGTTCCGTTAAATGTTTCTTACAAATGTATAATAATCAATTTTAAAAAGAAAACACTGAAATCCTTTATATCAGATGTGAAATTGGCGCTATTTTGGAAGCGCGATATTACTGACTTCTGTTTCCGGTAAACGGATCGGAGAAACGGAGTGACAAACGGACAAGCGGCCGTGTTTTGACGTTAAAGTCATCGGAACGTGACGGAACGTTTGTGTGCGCCCAGGCCTTTTTTTCGTCGGAAAAGATCTACGCAACATTTGATGACGTAAGAACGTCTCCGTGACAGGTCAAAACGCCCCTACTCTTCCTACAATACATAATTTTAATATAAAAATCTAGGAATACAGCGCCGTAAGCATGGAAAGTAAATCTGGAAAAGTGCCTCATACGCCCTTGCGCAAATATGTCTTTTGTATATTTGCGCACGAGGCACACGAAACTCTTCCCTTTGCTATTGTTTTTAAAGGCAGACGTAATTCGAATCCAACGAAAGAGACCAAGTAATAAACTAAAAAAGTTCTGGCATTTGATCTGAGGATTTTTTGACATTAATTCCCTGCAGAAAGAACATTTGCAGACCTCCTGAGTCAACAGAAAGAGGTTTTTTTTTTATGTCTTGATTGAGTTTCAAAGACTTTTGTTACTTTCGCAAAATTACAAAGAAAATGATAAACAGAAAGAAAAGAATAAATTAAAAACAAAGGAATGCAAAGAAAATACAAAAAGAAAATACTCAAAAAAACATTCGATAGAAACCAAAATAGGTCGAAATTCATTTAAATGTAAAATCCTCAAAATGTTTTTGAATCTTTTGAGAAATCGTTTTCGTAAGCAATTATTTCTTTCCCATTTTTTTTTTCTGAATTTTTCTTGTTTTGTTGCTGGAAAATGATTTGTAAGAAATGCATTGAAGACATTTAAAGGCTGGAAGAGGATTGAAGAGGATTTCAACAAAAGAGAAAAAGAATGAGTCAATTTCTTGGAATAAATGTTTAAGCAAGTCATGGATTCAAGGAATTCCAACGGAAAAAAAATGATATTTTAGTTATTCTTTGATAAATAATAATAATTATATATTTGTCTGCAATAATCCACACATACTATTTCTGACACACTTTGAAAAGGAGGAGGCTTTTTATTGAATTTTTTAATTTTAACTCTTTGAACTCCTTTTTTTTTTTTTTTCTGTCTCTTTTCAGAGGCTGTAACTTTTATTTTATTAAAATGAGAATCATTTGAACAGAATAAGAGAAGAACTGACACAGTCCCAACTTAAATAACAAGTAATGGAATTTATTTTTCTCTTAATAGTTCAATCAATCATAAAACTGTACATTTTTTTCCTTTGTCTCCGTAGATTGTGCTAAAGTTTAAATATAATTTTTGTCTGTTTAAAATATCTCTTAGCATTCGGGTAATCATCAGAATATACAGGGTGGACATAAAAGAATGGCGGGGTTTCAAAGACACGCATTTTCTGTATTGCTTAAACTTGACAGCTCTCATGACAGTAAAGTGTCATGACAGCTCTCCAAGTTTGATGCGAGTCCCTCAATCTGCGCTCCTTTCATCACCCGGCACACTTCCAAGCGGAGTCTAATTCTGTCAGACTCAAAGAAGCATGTTAGGTAGCATGGATCTAATCACTGACGGAATTGTTTTACGTACACGTTGTCTTTCACTCAGGGTACAGCGATAGACAGATGGGAACAACACGAGAAGGACACTAAGTTCCCATAGAAAAGCATTGAAATCTAAATAATGGGTTTCTATCCTATTTCTCTTAATATTTCATTGCGCATGGATTTGATATTAATAATTAGTAGACAACTTAAGCAAGTAATAAGAATTAACTAATTTCTTTTTAAGTTGAAAATTGTTACTGTTTGTACTCAGTACATTTTGTATTTGGAAAAGAAATGTAATTTTTTTTGTTTTCGTCATTTTCACGAATTTAAAAAAAAAAGTAAGAAATAACATCAAGGAAAGTAGGTTTTAAGTTCTTAATTAGAATATTTTGTTTTGTTAATTTCTCAATGTAGGCCATTAAATGTATTTGGAAATGCAAAAATGGAATTACGAATTCTTTATGTAGATTAGATTAATTGAAAGTGGGTGGCATGACTGCCGAGCACGTCGACCTCAAAGATATTTTGTACTATCCCTCGGAAAGAAGGACAGAAAGACTGAGAAAGGATGGTGTGAGAAATGCAGGGGAAACGGGAGAACCCCGAGAAAACCTGCCCAGCGCGGATCGTCCACCATCAACGAAAACCACATGAGAACCGAACCTCGGTACTCAAAGGTGAGAGGCCAGTGTCTTAGCGACAAGGCAACCGCGAGGCCTAATTCTTTATGTAAATAAAGGTTTTTGTTTTTCATTTCAGAAACTGAAATAATATTAACCAAGAATTCCTTGAAAACACTTTAATTAATCTATGGATTCTATTTTAAATTGTGATGATTTTCTTTCATTAAAATTGCGAATTCCCTCAACATCAAATAAATCTTAACTAAGATGCTTCTGAAAGTGTCCTTTAGGGGACAGAAGTTTTAAACAATGTTATTAAATATAATTAATATTGGCTGAACCATTCATTAGCCGATGGATATCTTTAACAACATTGCAAAATTGTTTGAACCCAATTTATTAATTAGGATTAACATTTTTCCAATAATTAATATTTTCAACTATTTTCTTTCTAATGACTTTGGTCACAAAACGAAGTTTCTGAAGCTGCTACGTCCAGAAATTGCCAATGAAGCAATGAAGAAGGGCACTTTTAATATTTAGCGTGAGGTTTCAAGAGTGTCGCGCACAATTCCCATCCTTCGTTAGTCTTTTGACCACAACTGATACGAATTAAGCTCTTCGATGTTCATTTGTCTACCGAAGCAGTCATGGTGGTCTTGCAATGCTGATCGACATCTATTGGCTAAAATTCAACCACAGAAACGAGTCCATTGTGATAAGCTTCACAGTGAAGGGAGGCTTATTAGATCAGTCAGTCTGTATTTTAACCATCTTCATGAAACTCTAGACACGATCAAACTTAAATTGGAAATCCTTTGCAATTGGAGAGAAATTAGCGGACAAAATTTCCCTACTGCTTTGATAAACTTCAATTTCTTGTTGGAAGAAAGTTTCTTTAAAACATTTGAACGAAAGGAGGCATCAAGAACTTCTTGGAAGTAATTCATTGTTTGTGATATTAGTGGAATGCTAAAACTGCAATTGCGAATTTCATAACTGGGACAGACTTTTATTTTGAATTAATAATGTCTTCAATTGGAAACAATTTCTTTTCTTCTAATTTTAAAAATGAGATAAGTCAGATATTTGTTATTTTTTGTTTCAACATTTGTTGACTCCACAATTTCTTTTCAATTTTCATTTAAAAAAATCTGACTATTTACAACCTTACAAAAAACATCGAAAAATAAGATCACAGAACAATGGAGTCTGTTTTTCTAAGGGATTAATGATAATTTGTCTCCTTCCTTTGGAACAAGTGAAATGGGTCTTCTTGAAACAAAACACAGACGAATCTAGGGGCTACTGACGCAGACCAAAAATCTCTAAATATTAGAAAATACCTTTTTTTCCTTCTTTTTTTTTTTTTTTTTTAATAAGTCGTCTCCCTAATTAGGTCCACCCCAATATAATAATCTGTTTACGTCCCTAAGGACAAAAGACAAAGTATGTTTGTATTTGAAAATTTCTACATGTTGATGTCTGTGGAAAAATGTGCGCGAGAAAAACTGATGAAAATTGATTGTTTATATTTGGTAGAATTACATTATAAAAACGGATTATTTTTTTTCCTTTTAAATTTCTTTCATATTTACATTAAAATTGTGGATCCACTGGACATTTGTTGCAGGTTCAATCTCTGGTGTCGATTGGGGATTTCTCTTAGACTTGCCCCTAGGGTTCACTTAGACCTCTATCTCAATCCTGAAGGTGTTCTCAAGTGGACCAGTTTGGTCAGAGGAACGTCGGAGCCTATACTTTCGGCTCATCCATGAACGAATAGAGATTCCAAAGAGAACACAAGAAACCAAGAAAAATGAAATAAGAGAGGTATATAAAACTTTTTTAAACACAAATGAATTTATTTATTTAGTTTGGAGTCAAAACCCACCGCCTGTAAGGAGCAAATGTTAGTAAAACTTTTTTTATAAATACTTAATAGAGATCTCTTTCTTATCAAATTTCATCAAAATCCATGGTATTGAATTTAATCAATGGTATGTCACTTGTCATTAAAGATAATTGTTATTAATTATTTAAATCGAGAAAAATCTCCAAACAGATTGGAGCCACTACAATTTATGCTTGTAGATGATTGCAGATCTATCGCCCAGATCGGCTACAATGTTCCTGTTAGATTACATAAAAATGGACTCTCAGAATAGAAAATTCTGGAAAGAACTTACAGTTTAATTTCTTAAAAAATGATGTCCTTAGAATTGTTAAAATTGTGACAAAAAAAAGTCAACTAATAAATAATAATAAATGCTGAATGGTAGAGTTTCTAAAAAACAATAATTGCCATTATTTACTTAAGTTGCTTAAATCCGACCCATTTTAATCACAATCAATTACATTACAAGTGCGCGAAATTAGTGGATCAGCTAAAAATACCCATAAAATAACATACATCATCTTCTTCAAAAATATATTTAAAAAAATATATTCATTTAAACAAATTTTCGGAAATTTTTATTTTTTACTTTTTCAAGTTATATCAAACATAAATGAAATATCGAGATGTCACATATCAAACATACACTCTGGATATAGTTGAAACCAACAATAACTTTAAACAATTGTAGAAAGGATGAGAGATATTAGCAATTGGTTGTAAGAATAATAATGTTAATAGTAAGTAAGTTATTGTTGGTTTCAATTATATCCAGAGTGTATGTTTGATATGTGGCATCTCGATATTTAATTTATTGTTTGATATAACTTGAAAAAGGAAAAAAGAAAAAATTCCAAAAATTTGTTCGGATCTTTCCAAGTTTGAAAGAAAAAATCATTCATGGGTTCAAAAGCAATGAGATACAGGAGACACAAATGTTTTTATGAACCTCATATTCCATAAGGAAGTACGTTAAAATAAAACAAAATTAATTGATGTTAATTAAATAAGTTTTACCGGCCTAACAATGGAAGCTACTAGACATGAAGTGGGTGGAAGAAACCAATTTGATTCTAAAAGTGATAAAAGAAATTGCTTTTCTAGAAATTAGGTATTTTCTTTTCAGATCAAGTGTTTTCGTTTTTCGTATTTTGTAGATTAGAGTATTTTGATTCATTTTACTAATTCAAAGTCTTTGCTCCAATATAACGACGCTAATATTTGTATAAAGGAACTGATCCCGTGTAGAGGGATGAGGCCAGTGGGTGCCATGGAGATAGAGCTTATTAAAGTTCTCAAAGGGCACAGGGTGAGTGAGTTATTACATTTTACCTCTTCCTCCTCGGATGGATTAAAACAGATTCTTAAAGAACTGAAACTCTACTTTCCTTAAAAGGTTATTTCTTAAAAAAATTTTCTAACTATTTTTTTTTTAAAAAAAGTCGTGAAATTGCCAAAAAACTAAAATTCTCAATTCTATTCCAAATTCTACTGAATAAAAACAGCACAAATTTTCCATTTTCAGAATTTTTTTTTTAATTAAATCCAGATGATTTACTTGTTTCAATCGGATTACTTTTAAAAACCACGAATAATGGATTAAGGCTTTAATATTCATTATTTAAGACAATGAAATATTAACAGAAATAGGACAGAAATAATCCATTATTTAGATTCCAATACTTTTCCTATAGGAATTTTTGTTTCCTTCTCCCACTAATTTCTATACAAGGACCCATTGGGGAAAGATTTCCAATTTAAAAGTTAGATTGTTCTTAGTTCTCCAATAGGCATACTAACTTTCAAGAAGATCTAAGTACACCAATCTGAGTCATTGTGATGCTTCTGTGGAAAGGTTTTAGAATCGTTACGTGAGGGCACTCACTCAGGTCACGTGATCAGCCCTTTGCTAGAGGAAATGAGTTGTTATGAGGTTAAGATATGGTCTCTATCCTGTATCCTCTACTACTAGACAAATTGCAGATGCTGAGCTTCATTCCCTTACGAGGCCTGCCTTTAGCCGGTGCCGTTAGGGAGAATCATGGTGTACTCTCCAATTGTCTTGTATTGTGTTTCTAACAAATCCTGCTTCTGTCTTGCATCAGATGCTTATCCATTCCGCATATGGAGGAGGACTGGTAGGACCCAAAATCCTGGCACTATTATCGACAGCAACATATCTAGTACAGCTGGTGTGGAGAACCATTTTTATGGCAGCAGAGTGATTCGAGGAATTTTAAATGCATAGTGATATGTGCGGGAAAGCTTGTTGTTCTGCCCATCTTGTCATGCTCGCCAGATAATGCACGTCCACACACACTGCACAGCAGTGCCTCCAAGCAATTCAAACCTTTCCTTGGCCAGCCAGGTCCCCAGACTTGTCATCGAGCATGAGTGGGACATACAAGAACATCGAAGATCCGGCATTTGGAGCAGCAGTTGCAGCAAGTTTAGCGTAATCATAGATGAAATACTTGATATGAATTGGACATCTCCATTGGTTCTTAGCAACCAGATTGGCAGCGGTAGTGATGGCATCGGCAGGTAGTAATGAAATGTGAGGATGACTTAACTCTGACGTCATTTCTGGTGCTTTCGTATTTCGTCCTCCCTTCTTATTGGGTAAATGCATTTGTTTTTCAGTTGCTGAGGAGGAACTTTAGTAATTTTGTCTTTTAGAAAATTAGTTAAACCAAAAATTGGAATAAAAAATCACTCATCAACGAAACGCTCATCGTTTGGAAAACTTGTGTAATTTTTAATTATATATATATATTTTTAATAATAGTGTCACACACTATTTCAATAATATGTTACACACACACTAAAACGTTTAAAAAATCATTTTTATTAATAATTTTCTAAGACAAAATATTTATTAGGTACTGTCGCCGGCATTTCCAATGTCACATTGCGAAGTAGTGCTTTCCTGCATTGCTTTCCTTAAACCAGTCTAACAATGGAATGGTTAGGTTTGTGAGATCGAAACATCCCTTGAAATTTTTGTCATTTATTCAGGATCTTAAGGAGTTGACGTATACCAAATTTTAGCTGCTTTTTTTTACACTGATAGGTGTAAGAGCTGAGAGCTTGTTGCACTGCGGTGAAGTAGCGGGCAGCTAATGTGACAATGGAAACGCCACCGACAATACCAAACGATGTTTTCGTAAAAGCCAAATGTCGAAGTGGTCTCTGCACAGGAATTTCTTCTTTCCTAATCAATCCTTTCAAACTAAAAGTACAAAACATTCAATGGAAGCGACTACTATCATGATTCAAAAACAGCAGAGCCTTAATTCCACATTACAATAACTAACTGCAAAACGTTTTGGAACGAAAGCATTACTGATCCGGTTATTTATTGCGGCAAGAAATCACCTCAAAAAATGGGAGAATCTTCGACATGTGGACGGAAAACTTTCAAACTGTAAAATAGAACATAGATTTCGTAACACGTGGTGTGCGTCGGTTAGTAGTGAGTCCATTAGCTTAGAAACAGACCGATACGCGATGTAGTTCCAATTCCACAACCTGGGCAGCAATGATGGTAGCCACGCCCATCTGGTCGTTTTTCATCCGAGCTGTATATCCTATTCATAGGAAATATTTAGTCTATGAGTGATCTTTTAAAAGACAACATGGATGTCACAACGAATATCAGCTTGTAGAACACAGTACTAATAATAGAACTGCTATTGTTCAATAAAATTTGTTTGTTCAATGTGAAATGTCAATCAATTCCAAATGGCATTTACGACGTTTGATCAAATTGAAACACTTCCTTCCATTTTCTTGTTGTCAAAAAACATTACGGGATAAGAATAGTAATCTACAAAATAGTAAAGAGTGAAGTTTGATAACTTTTACTTCTTAGGGTTTCAAAATGACAAAAAAACAGATTGTAGAAGGGAGAAAGGTTATCCTATCGGTTCCCCAGGTAGAGCTACTTGATGTACAGTTGGAAAATCCCATCGTCAAGTATCAATGCACTTTCTAATTATTATTCATTTGCTGCAAGTAGTGGCGCTTTATGGCGGAAGGGAGAGATAATGTACATTCTAATAGATCTATCTGGGAAACCCTTCGGACTCATGTTGATGATATTTCTTTACTAACATTGACCTTTCCTCTTGTGGACATCCCGTGTATTGCATCTGTATTTAACTTCCCAGTAGTCCAATGTTCATATTTAGAATCAGATCTAGACGTCAAACAAGAGAAATAAGAAATAGATTCTATTTCATTCTAACAATGAAGATTAATAAAATATCAATCAAATCAGATTAATAAATATTTCAAGGTATCTTTTTAATATTTAAAAACAGATTGTTATTTTGGTAAATCTTAGATTTTTTCAAAGGATTGTGTGATAGCAAAAAAAAACAAAAAAAAAACAGCATTAAAAAAACGCTTGGTTTTAATAGCGCGGGATTCAGTTTACAAAAGTGTGTGGGAGCGAAAAAGATTGAGAAGCTATCGTCGTAAGAGGGTGGGGAGGGATATTCATGCTTCTATTTTAAATTAGACCATGAATAAGCATCACATCAAATTTTATTAAAATCCGTCGAGTATTTTTAGCGTAAAATGTGTACAAAGAGACAAATGGAAAAAGTGAGATTTCGCAGCCTCAGTAATTAAATTGGATTTAAAGAATTTCATTAAATAAAAAAGGGTTTAAATTTCTTTAGATAATGAAAAATTACTGATTAAAATTTTAAAAAAGAAACCATGTCGCTTCTAATGTGTTCACGATTTTAACAATAGGAAAAAAAAAGGAAGGTTTTTAGAAAAGTAAGTTTCCAGTTGTTTCTTAATAAAACAAAATAAATGGAGTCGAAATGTGAACTTTGTTGTTTATAATTTTAAAAGGTTTCGATGTGAAAATTCTGTAATCGATGGCATTTCTTAACCTTTTCCGACACGTTGTTGTTGTTGATCTTTCTGCTACATTGACCCTCCAGGCCTTCTCTATTTAGGATCAATAATTCAGCAATTTATGGATCGGTTAGGCCTATTTCTTGTTTAATCCTTCTCTTATTTATTCATCCATTGTTGTTTATTACAGCTGAACTATTAGAAAATCATTTTCAACACAAAAATGGAGTTAGGATTAAAGATCTTGTTCACGAAAGAAAAACTTTTTATGATATAATTTGTTTATGGATTGATGTTTCCAGGATGTAACAACGACATCTATTGCTAAAATTTGTAACTCAATCTTATAAATAGAACGAAATCATTTTTTTTTTTTTTGTATTTTCTAAAGTTACGAATAAAGTTTCTGTATTATTGTTATTATTTAAATAATTTCTTAAATTTTTAATAATTTGGCTTGGTTATGTCGATGTAGTCTTTCCTCATATGAATTCTTCCAAACTTCATTCCAAGCTCCATATGAAGAATTCGTTGCACAGATGTTTTTGCTTCTGTTGAATTCAATCTTTGACTAAAGCTTTGAATGAATGACATCAATTCATTCATTCCAAAAACGAATAATTTCACTGATAGTGGCTCTAACAATATATAACTTAAAGTCGTCCACATCCACCACTAGCTTTACAAGAATCCTCTTCATCCCGGCGTTGGTGAACGATTTCCCATGGAAAGATCCTTCGCAGAGAATTTTCTTCACCGTCTAAGCGGGCAGATTTGTTGGGATAGCCGTTCTATCCAGCGATACAGAAATACTTATTTCTGACTCTTTAAAGTACTGAAAAACGTTTCAAATTATAGGTTTAACGTTTTCTCTGGCGTACTGGCAGTAACTTACCGCTGCAGAGACGTAATTTTTATGTTTGACGTCATAAGTGCCAGGCGAATGTAAGTGATCAGATTTTGCCAAATAAGGAGGGTTTTTTTTTTTTCTGATTTGAAATCCACTGTAGTTTACCTGCGCGAATGGGAACGAACGTGTTCGCCATTTATTAGACGCCATTTATTCATTAATTTTAACCTGCTGCCCTTGGAAATTGAGGCTAATTAGATCACTCAGTCTGTGTGTGCTCCCCTAATAACTTTGAACTGCTGGTAGATCTTGAAACTTAGTATGCAAATGTGTGGATGAAAGAAGACGTAAATTTGAAATCTTTACCGAATGGGTCCTTGTGTTAGAATAAAAACAATGGAAGATTTCTATTAATATCTCTTTATCTTAAACAATGGAAATAAATCTTTGTAGCTAATCTCTCTTGGTTTTTAAGGGATTAAATTAAGCAACTGAAATAAAGGTTTTGCAACGTTACATTGGTATCTTTAGAAATTGGGAAAAATTGTTCTGTTATTCAATCGATTAAAAATTTCAAAATAAATGAAAGCTTTTCGATTTTGTCGTTTTTAGAACTAAAAAAAAAAAAAAATAGAAATGATATAAAGAAAGTAGGCTTTAAGTTCTTTTGAATTTCTTTTTTGAAATGCAATTTTCTGTTTAATGGTATCGGTGAAGGAAAGGATGAGGGAGTGACTTTTTCTATTAATTATTGAATCCTTTGTAGATCTTCTGTAAACTTGGCATGCATGTTTACGAATAACAGAGAGAGATAACTTTGTACTTTTCCTTGATTAGGCGTGAAAATGACAAACATTGGAAACCTAGTAAGCCTAACAACGCCTCCTCGAGAAGAATTTAAGTTAACTTGATTTAGACAAAAACTGCAAATTTAATTAATTTCTTCAGGAAAATTTATATTCAGTAGATATTAGAAAATATAAAATAAATGTAGGCTTTTCGTTTGGATTGTTGTTTTCACGCCTTTAAAGAAGAAAAATAAATAACAATTTAAGGAAAGGCGACGTTCAATTCTTTGAGTGCATTGCGTATCGTCGTCGTTTGATTTTCACCAAACAGACAGGATTTACTGCATGGATTTGAGCATCGACTCAAAGGAACTGTTTTCAATTATTAACAGTGTTGAATGCAAAAGATTAAGTTAATTCACAAATAAATTAATGTCTGTATCGAAAAATCCTTGTGATTTTATAAAATTCAATTCCTACTTTAAAGATGGCGTCCGCCGAGAAACTGCGAGAACTGTGATTTATTACATCAAAGTTCCTAAAATTCATGAATTATTTATACAGGGTGTCCGACAAGTCCCGCATCATAGGCGATATCATAATTTTATTTTAATTGTTGTTTTTTTGTCCTTTAAGTGAATCATGCTGACGCAGGAAGAACGCATTGAGATCATTTTGCTTTGCGGACGTGTGGGTTGGTCACAGAGAATGGTGGCGGATGAATTCAACAGACGGCAACAGGACAGAAGCTTGATGCAAATAACGGTATCTCGGCTGCTTGAAAAGTTCAAGAGAACGGGGTCTGTCAACGATTTGCCCAGATCGGGGCATCCACCAAACGCCCCTGAAGTTCTTGAAGCAATTATGGCAAAGTTCATGATCAGTCCAAAAAAAAGTCTCTACGACGAACGAGTATGGAATTGAACATATCGAAGAGTACTATCCACGATATCCTTAAAAAAGAAAAATTCCATCCATACAAGGTTCAAGTTATGCATCATCTATCTGATGATGACCCGGACCGTAGGATGGAAATATGTCAGTGGTTCCTTGATGAGATAGACCGAGATGACAGGTTCCTCACGAAAGTGCTCTCCTCTGACGAGGCAAACTTTTACACAGAGGTAAACAAAGGGGAGGTAAAAAAACTGTTCGACCACTAACCCTCATTGGTGCGACGGAAGTAAGGAGCAAGGAGCACAGCGCATCATGGTTTGATGTGGAATTTGGAATGGCCACATCATTAGACCATTCTTCTTTTCTGGAACAGTGGATGGAGAAAAATATCTCCAGATGCTAGGAGATAAGCTTATGCCTGAATTGGATCTGCTTGATGAAAGAATGGTTTATGCAGGATGGTACTCCGGCACATTATGCCGCAAGTGTTCGGCATTAGCTGGACTATAACTTCCCTGGTAGGTGGATAGGAGGAGCCAGAGAATGGTCTCCACGGTCGCCAGACTTAAGCCCCCTTGACTTTGCATCTGGGGCTATCTTAAAGAAAAGATGTAGCAAGTTATGATTCGTCAAGAAAAGGTATAGCAAGTCAATCTACGAACACGGATTGAGGAAAAATGTCGTGAAACCACTGCTGATATGTTACACCATGTTCTGCATAACCTGAAATTTCGTCTCTAGACATATTTGGAACTTGGGGGCACTCATACAGAAAAAATATTATAATTTACTTATGATAAAAGACAAACAAATGATATCTTCTATAATGCGGGGCTTGTCGGACACCCTGTAGATATAATGTTTATATATTTATTTACAATTATGAACCATTATTACGAAAGTCTCCCACAGCCTAACTTCAGCTGTTGTTGATTATCAATTAATCATTTCAGGAAATATTGTTCGTCTTCCGGTTTCCGTCTTAGCGGCCAAGATAGAACAACAGAAAGCTTTAAGAAGTCACTGTTAATGTCAAATCATATTTTGAGAAGGAGAAGAGAGTATTTCTGCCATTCGAAAAAGAATATCTGTTGCCACGGAGATAGGATTAGCATCGATGGTGGTAGTAAAAATTATTTCTAATAAGTAAACAGAAATAAATATTACAAATCATATCAACAAAACTAACATTCAATCATAAATAATAAAATTGAAAAAAAAAAAACTAAGTAAATAGGTATTTAAGAACCTATCAGTTATTTTTTTTTCAAACCCCTAAATGTAAACTTTCCTGTATTAAAGTATGGAATATACAATCGATTCTGATTAAAGCCCTGTATTATCTACATTGTAATATAGGGCTTTAATTCTAATTCTATCACGACGCCATCTGGTGCTCACAGGCGACGTTACACTGAAAGCACTACGACGATAACCTTGATACATATATTCATTCTATTAGGCAACAATGAATTTTATTTATCACTCTTTTATTATTATTATTATTATATCGAAAAAGTTTCAAACCATGGGATTCCCCAGCTAAGACAATATGGCGGGTCAAGGACCAAAGCACATATTGCCAAGTGTATTAAAAAAAAAAATTTGGAAGAATAGTTAGGGATGTGTGCTTGTGTCCATAAATTTACGAACTATGCGTGTTGTGTTGAGTACTACAGCCTTCTGGAGTTGTGCATAAGTGTTTTTATGAAGTCCTAGTGTGCTGAGGCTGTGATGCAATGTGTGAGGCACCAGACCAGTAGCGGACAGGATGATGGGTATAACACGTACTCGGTCCTGCCTCCACTGCTTCTGGAGCTCGTGTGCTAAATCTGTGTATTTACTTATCTTGTCAGTGTGAGTTTTCTGCATGTTCTTGCTGATGGGAACTGCAATATCAATTAGATAGGTCTATTTGTTGACCTTATCAACAAGTGTAATGTCAGGTCTGTTGTGATGTATAGTTTTGTCTGTGTGAATGGGACGGTCCCAGTACAGCTTATGTGAGGGTGACTCTAGTACGCTTTGTGGTGTGTACTTGTAGTATGGGACCGTGTTCTTAATAAGTGAGTGTTTGTGTGCTAGCTGTTGATGAACGATCGATGCTACCTGATTGTGTCGGTGGAGGTAGTCTGTTTGGGACAGAAGGGGACAGCCAGATATTATGTGATCGATCGTCTTATGTGTAGTGTGGCATTTCCTGCATCTGTCGTCGTGTGTGTTTGCGTCGTGTAGAATGTGTTTCTTGTAGTTGAGTGTGGGAATGACTTGGTCCTGTATCGCGATCATGAACCCTTCGGTCTCCCCAAACAGCTCACCACTCATCAGCCATATGTTCGACGCTTCCAGTCGACATGAGGTTGGCTGAGTTCGTGGCGATGTCTGCCATGGAGTTCCTTACGAGCCCATGATTCAAGCAGCTGCTGTGTGTGGGTGTCGGGAGTGGTGAGTGTTAGAGAAGGGTTTGCGAGGTCCAGGGGTGTGAAGTGTGTGTCAGCCTTGACAATGGCTGAGTGGAGTGAGGAGTGTTGTGCTCTTTGGTGGAAGTGTTCCCTAAGTGTGTGTACTTGTTTTTCGTATAGGGTGATGAGATTGATGAGTCCTCGGCCTCCCTCCTTGCGGGGAAGAGTCATTCTTTCCGTAGCGGACTTGGGGTGGTGCATGTTGTGTTTCGTGAATGTAGTGCGTGTTGTGCGTTGTAGTGCTTCGAGTTCAGTGTTTGTCCATGAAATTATGCCGAACGAATATGTTAGTGTGGGGACGGCAAAAGTGTTAATGGCTTTAATTTTATTTTTGGCATTGAGTTGTGTTTTGAGGATGTTGTGAACGCGAGCACAGTATGTTTTCTTGAGTGCGTTTCTGATGTTTGCGTTGTCAATGACGCGCGCTTGCTTGAAGCCCAGGTACCTGTAGGTCTCTCCCTCTTCCATGGATTGGATGGCCAACCCATGGTCCAGTTCAAAACCCTCCAAATTCGTAGTCTTCCCGCGTGTTAGATGTAGCTTGCGGCATTTGTCGACTCCAAATTCCATCCCAATGTCTTTGGTGAACTGTGTTGTGACTTGTAGTAAATTAGTAAGTTGTGCACTGTTTGTGGCGTAGAGTTTAATATCATCCATGTAGAGTAAGTGTGTGATTTTGTATGGTGTCAAGAGTGCCTGAGGTAAGCTTATAACCGTGTTTTGTGTTGTCTAGCATGTGGCTTAATGGAATCAAGGCGAGGCAGAACCAAAGAGGACTCAAGGAATCTCCCTGGAAAATACCTCTCCTTATGGGAATGGGGACTGTAGTGATGGAGGTGTTGGAGGTGCGTAGGTGTAGTGTTGTGTTCCAACTCTTCATCGTGGCATCCAAGAATGCCGTGATCTTGGGGTGTACTTTGTAGAGTTGAAGAGTGTGCAAAAGCCAGGAATGGGGGACTGAGTCAAATGCCTTCTTGTAGTCGATGTACGCGATGTGTAGGTTCCTATTCTTCGCGCGCGCCTGGCGCAGGATTACAGAGTCAATAAGGAGTTGCTCCTTACAACCCTGGGAATTCCTGCGACAGCCCTTCTGCTGTTCGGAAAGAATGTTATGTGTCTCGATGTGTGTGTAAATTTTGTCTGTAAGGCAGGAGGTGAGGAGTTTGTAAAGTGTGGGGAGGCAAGTGATTGGACGGTAATTTGCAGGGTGTGCTGTTTCAGTGTTCTTGCTCTGTAGGTAAGTGATACCCTGTGTGAGGAAAAGAGGCATATGTTCTGGGTGTTGGATTATGTCAGTGAGTGCAACAGCTAGCTTCCCATGCAGGGACGTGAACCTCTTGATCCAGAAGTTCTGAACGCCGTCTGCACCAGGAGCCTTCCAGTTGTGTGCATGTTTTAGTGCTGTCTGTATATCTGCGAGAGTAATATCATGGAAGGTCATGAAGGGTAAGTGTTCAGCGAGTTGTTCTTCATCTGTGATCCATGGTGCTTTGTCATTGTGGGGGATGGGGTTGGACCACAGAGACGACCAGTATTCATGTAATGCCTCGCTGGTGGGTGTGTTTGTGTTGGGTGCAGTGGAGGGAGATGAAAGGGATCTGTAGAATTTTTTCTCATTGTATTGGAAAGTATTGTTCTGTTGTTTGTGTAGAGTGCACTGTTTGTATCTTTGTAATCTTTTTGCAAGTGCACTGAGTTTTTGTTTTAGTGTGTCGAGATGTTCCTGAACCTGGTTATGATGGTTTGAGTGTGAAGGGCGAGTGTTTATGTGCTTGAATATCTTTCTGACCTGGGACATAAGTGTCTTTGTTTTGTTTCCTGCACAGTATTGTGTGAGCCTGGCTATGTCTCCTCTAAGGTCGCTGATGCGGCCTTCAAGGCGACGTCTCCAAGGGGGGATGTATTCTTGTGACCGTGCAGTGGTAGGTATGTGGTGTTGTTTGATTCCAAGTGCCCGAATGGTTCCCTGTGCCGCGCAGTAGAGTGTATTATTATTATTATTATTATTATTATCAACATTTAACACAGTACAAAGACAAAAAGAACACATCTTTGACTGGATTATTTGAGCAATTCAAGTCTCACCCAGAAACCTAAGAATTGTCCAAGTATCTTCGCAAAATATAAGCAGTAGTAGTATAGTAATGATGTTTTTTGCAGGTCTGTTATTGAAATATTGTAAAGTTCCAAACTATTAAAGAATTTGACAAATTCCTTTGATATGGCACCAAGGGCACCAATGACAATAGGTATCACAGTGGTACGTTTGTTCCACAATCGAGAAATTTCAATTGTCAGATCCCTATATTTTGTGATCTTTTCCTGTTCTTTCTCAACAATTCGTGTATCTCCAGGTATTGCTACATCAATTAGAAAAACACATTTCTTTTCTACTATTGTTACGTCTGGTGTGTTGTGATCCAAATGACGGTCAGTTTGTATTCGGAAATCCCAAAGAATTTTTACCTCATCATTTTGTAACACTTTTTCAATAGTATGTTCCCACCAGTTTTTGGAAACTCGGAATTGATATTTTTTGCATAAATTCCAATGGATAATATTCGCTACTCTATCGTGACGCCTTTTGTACTCAGTTTGAGCAATTTTGCTGGAACCACTGATAAGATGATCAATAGTTTCATCTTTTTCTTTGCATAATCTGCATTTACTGTTGTTGCTCACATGTTGAATTCTGGTTTTCATCACATTAGTTAATAAAGCATGTTCTTGTGCAGCGAATATTAACCCTTCGGTTTCTTTCTTGATGTAGCCATTTTGAAGCCATTGCCAGTTTCTGGAATTGTCAATTTTTCCTTCAATTTGTTTTATATACTGCCCATGGAGTGGCTTGTTTTTCCAGCTGTCAAATCGTTGTTTTATGATTTCTGTTTTGTATTCCAGTTTTGACCCAGTAACTTTCAAAAAATTTTCTTTACAAACTTCAATCAGCATTTTTTCCTTGCTTTACAATTTGCTTGATTTGAAGAAGTCCTCTGCCACCTTCTTTTCTTGGAAGATATAATCAATCAACATCACTTCTAGGATGGAGAGCATGGTGCATAGTCATCAACTTTCGGGTTTTCCTGTCTAAAGTAATTACAAGAACTGCCCAAGAGTTAATGGCTTTGATAGTATTGCCACCATTAAGCTTTGATTTTAAAGTTCAAAGCTTTACTTTCCAATTCTTTCAATTCTAAAAACGTCGTTGATTCATCAATCTTTGCAAAGTTATTTCTGAAGTTGGGTCTTTTTCTTTCCAAATTTCAAACATTCTTTTTTGGAATCCTCTTTTTGATGGGTCTGATTGATAATAGCATAATTTCCTTGTTTATTTCAATTGTCCACTTTTTTCTTTTAATTTTTCCTTCCAGTCGCTGTACAGTTGCTTGCCCTGGTTGCCTAGCAGCAGCAACTGAGCCCTGTTGCCCATTTTTCGCCTGGTACCCAGGAACTGAAGCACCTGACGCGGCCGATCCGGTATAGGATTCTTTGTTATGTTCACCATTGAAATGGGTTGGGACACACTTAGTCTGGCTTCTCAACTAAGACCAATCTGGCTTATCTCTTGAACAATTATAATTATTTTATAATTATTATTATTATTATAATTATTATTATTATTATTATTATTATAACCTAATAAAAAGACACTTTTTAACCTATTTCCCCTCAATTTGAAATGAGCTTCATCAAATCAAATCAATGTGTCATTTTCTTCGTATCATTGAAATGAGAATTGTTTGTCATCAGTTTCTTCGTCTTTAGAATTAGAAAATTGTTATTCGTTTAGTGAAAAAATAAAGTTTCAAGACACGTTTTCTACTATTAAGTGAGGTAGGACTCTATCGAAATAGAGATTTATTTTCAATCGATTTTGTAAATAGTGGCTCAACAAGTCTTTTCAGCACTGACTATTATTACCGCGTTGTGAATTTCAATTTATTTAGAATCTCATCGTTTGCTCTTTCCTACTAAAACCACTGCAGATGAAGACAGCTCTGAATATTACAAAGGATTCCCAATGGAACTTGTGAGTTAGAATCTATCGGATTTTGTCTTCACATCCAACGACCCTCAACTCTTTGGCTCCACCTGTTTATTATCTACCAACTGTATCTCAGAGGATTAAACCTTTAGTTTAAAAATTCAGTTGAATCAGTCTGTGAGGATCCCTAAGAACTTTTAGACCGTTGAACGGTTTGAATATTTAAGGATTAGAAACGATCTATTTACTTTCATTTGAAACATTTGAACGTAAGCCTTAGAACAATGGATTGCTTTTAAATAATAGATAGTAAACCTTTTTGCTAATCCATTAATTATCGCTCAGTTAAAGTAAAATTAATCAGATTGAGATAAGAAGGTCGTAGCAATTTAGTGGGTTTTCTCAGATAATGAAAAATGTCAATTCTTTTTTTATATGTAATAGATATTATCATTAGAAAATAAATGTATGTTTTTTGTCGTTTTCACAAGAAATAAAAATGATAAAGAAAGTGGGCTATAAGTTCTTTTATAACACATTCTATCAAAATACTATAGACACATTTTTAATTAAAATAAGGTCAATTTCTGTTCAAAAGATCCGGGTTTTTCATTCCTGGAAGTTAGATGAAGCAAATAAAAAAAAAAAAGATAAAAATTTCTCAAAATATTCTTTACACAAACAGGCCTTGAGGAGCCACCGCCGTGTTTTATCAGTAACTACCGGACCATACGTTGTTCTACGTTGTTCTATGTTGTTCTACGTATGGATTACAAAAAAAGAGTTGTTCGGATGTGAATGAGAAAACTGAAATTGTGAGATCACTTCGAAACTTTCCCAATTGGTAAAAAAATCTCGTGAAAGATATAAAGTAATGTTATATTCGTATTTTGTAAATCGAGATTCCTAACTTCCCATTCCTTTCTCCCCTTCTCCATACTCCTATCTTACCTCAAATCTTTCCCAGTTCATAAAAAGAAAAGCAAATGGTCATTACAAATCTATATCTATCGCGAAAACCCCGTCAAATATCCTTAAACAATTTTTACTCATCCGCCCTCCCGTTTTCACTCCGTAGTTCTAGTTTTGCCCTCCAGTTACTACGTGTCGTTATTATGCACAACAATATTTTAGTTCCAATTGTCGCTTCCAGGTGCATATGTGGCGCTTACAAGACATTTAATGGTCATTTCTTCCCTCTCCCTCCAAACTAATAAAACGTTATTTTTATAATTGTTCTATTGTCTATGATATGGAACCTACCCTTATGTCAAGTTTGTAGCATGTTGGGAAGTACGCTAAACATTTCGAAAAGACACACACACACACACACACAAACATATCCACAAATTTCACTTTTGTATTATAGTTAAATTAGAAGTTTGCTACATCAAGGTTAGAAAAGTCTAAAATATCTTTTCATTATTTACTGTTTTTCGATGGGTTTACTTCCGTTTGTCTCACGGAGCACTGGGAAATTTGGAATATTGTTAAATCAAGTCATTGCTTGTTGCACTTCATCCATTACAAGTTTTCAATGAATATCAATGTACACTTTATCATTCACTTTGTATCTTCATTAGCCTTACTGCGCAGGCGAACTTTGAACTATTTCATTTGTCTATTTATGTAGAAATCACATTAAAACGGTTGGATCGATTTCCATCAAATTCTATAAGTAGTTTATTTAAGTTCCAACTGAAGCCTTTTTATTTTGATCTCAATCTTCAAAAGTGAGCCGTTATCAAAAATGACTTCACTTTGAAATGTAGCACAAAGGTTATCTAATGTAAAATGATTAATTCTGTTTCCACCCCCACCTCCGAATTAAGTTCACTCAGGTTAATGCTCACGAGTATTAATCACGAGGGGTCAAAGGACAAAATAATTCTGCTCCTATTTTTAAATTAGACCACAGATAAGCATTACAAAGAAATGAGAGAGATTTTGTAAGGGTCATATGGCTGCAAAAAAATTAAAAATTAAATTCCTAAGCTTCGCTTAAGTCTCCCCAGAAAATTGCAACTGTGTTATAATCGAGAACCATATTTCCTAGGAATCTCTTCAAGTCGTTGACGAGCGTACAGACAGACAGACAGACAGACAGACAGAGAAGGAAAATGATCCAATGAACTACAAGGGTCAGTCAGTATTTTTATTCGTTCTACACTAATGTACAAATCACAAAGCGCTTTAATGATTTTGTCAATGATAATTTTTAGGATTTACATTAGGATTAACATAAATACTTGATAATCTGATCGATTGTTTCACCTTTTGTTTGTAACTGTTCTAAAAATGTAAGATTGAAGCAAAATCTCTTTACGTAATTTAGATTAAAAATAAATTTCAGTTTCAATAAATCGAATGACTAAAATAAATAAATCGATGAGGATCAGTTTATACAATGCCTTCCTAGGAAGTACCTTTGATTTCTTAATTACTGAATTCTTGAATTTCTTCTTAGCTGTGCCTTCGTAGTCTCTAATGTTAATCACGTTTTCAATCTGAATTTCTCATTTGTCGAAATGTACGTTGGCAAAATGCCTAATGACTTCCTCTTGTCGTAGTCGAATTAATTTTATGGATCTTCACAGCAAATGCTGATAGCGTCGTCTTCCAATATTAATAACTTAACACGAAGGTAAAAATATCTCCGAGCGAAATGGAACCAAAGCATCTCAATTAATAATACAAACGACGCGAATTATTTTCTCTCGTGCTTTTATTTGAAAATGACATTCCATTCAATGCTAAATGAACAGTAGTGCTAATTTCTTACATTGAGGCATTTTGTATTGAAAGTCAATTATAAGGAATCATAATATTAATTTCGACTATAGACAAGAGGAAGGGTCAACATTCGGGGAAGTCACGGGGACATAGGAAATAACGACCGTATGTCCTCTTCCGAACTATTTGAAGATACATTATTTTGAATTTGATGCCCTCGTAATACGATACTGTCTGAAATTGTAAAGTGCATTGATGTTAACGGTAAAATTTGTGAAAATTATTGAATTTATTAATTAATTAATTAATTTTCAAATAAATTACAACAAATTTGTCCTTTGAACAATAAATACTAGAGACAGAAGACAGTATTATCAATACTTTTGTAATTGGAATGGCTCTATCACGAAGACTATTCGGAATAGAAGAAAGGAAAAGAATAAAAGTAGACAGGAAAAGATTGTTAGGAATTTGTTGTTTTCTTGTGATCTCCTTCCTTCTTTAAATCCTAAGAAATGGAGACTCATCTAATCAATCTGTTTGTGTGAATAAAAGTAGACAGGAAAAGATTGTTAGGAATTTGTTTTTTTCTTGTGATCTCCTTCCTTCTTTAAATCCTAAGAAATGGAGACTCATCTAATCAATCTGTTTGTGTGAATAAAAGTAGACAGGAAAAGATTGTTAGGAATTTGTTTTTTTCTTGTGATCTCCTTCCTTCTTTAAATCCTAAGAAATGGAGACTCATCCAATCAATCTGTTTGTGTGAATAAAAGTAGACAGGAAAAGATTGTTAGGAATTTGTTGTTTTCTTGTGATCTCCTTCCTTCTTTAAATCCTAAGAAATGAAGACTCATCTAATCAATCTGTTTGTGTGAATAATAACGTTGGATTGGATCTTGAAACCTGATATGCCTATTTAAGGACGAACTAACTGTTGTGTTTGAAATCTCTTCCAAATGAGAAATTAGCACCTGAGATGAATTCCTATAAAAGCATTGGAATTTCAAGAATGTCTTAAACAATGGATAATAATTCTTTTAGTTAATCTAAGAGAAAAAAAGAGACTATTATATTACCTAGAATGACTCAGAAACTTATTAGGAAGATAAGAATCTATGTCTTTCTACTTTACTAACTATTTATCCTCACCTTTACGCACTTGGAATAAAGAACCCTAAACTTAATAGTAAATAATAAATTTAATGTGCTGTGAATTTTAATCAAAAAAACAAAATCACAAACAAGGGCAGCACAAGAATAAATAAATTGCCTTTCAGATTCAATTATAGGAGGGAATCGGGAACGGCCGTTTCGTCCTGCATGGGACTCATCATTTTTGTCTTTCTGGGTTCTTTATCGGCGAGGGCGATGAGTCCCATAGAGGACGAAACGGCCTTTCCCGATTCCCTCCGATAATTGAATCTGAAAGGCAATTTATTTATTCTTGTGCTGCCCTTGTTTGTGATTTTGTTTAGTTTTTTAACTGAATAGTTTTTGAGCAACTTCCGTTAATAGGAATCTTGTATCTTTAACGTAAGACCAAATTAACTCGAATAAGATTTATAATCTTGACTATATGTATATATACCTTTGATTTATGTAAACATATACAAAACTTGGAAAAACTCTTTCGTTAATCTTCTTAAATGAAATTCATCTTATTAAATTGAAAGTTCATTTACAATGAGCTCAATAAATGATGTAACTATTAATTAAACTTTATAGTCAACTGCTTAGAAACCTAGTCCGTTCTAATTAACCTAGTCTAAAATCTTGCAAACGAACTTGTCCGTTTGGAATTATACAGTTAATCTTCTAACTTATCTGTTCGTAATAACTAAAATCTTGTAGACAAATGTGATTCTTTAACTTGAATGAATTCAGAACTCGTCCGTTCCTATTTAACTAAGTATTATATCTAGAAATATTCTGATTTGTCCATTTAAGTTGCAGTTCTTTAGAAATCATCTGATTCTATGGATTTATCGAATGTTTGAACTCGTTTGTTCCTTTAAATTATAAATTGTCTATCTTCGAAATTCATCGTTCCATTAATTAACTAGACTAACTATCTTCGGAACACATCCGTTCCCATAGAATTAACTATGTTTGAAGCTTTAACTAGATTTAGCATCGATTTAACTTGATTTCAAATCTTCGGAACACGTCCGTTCCTGCTGCTCTAACTACGTCTGAAATTAGTCTGTTCCATTTGGCAAATGCGAAGAATTATAATGAAGTTCATTACCTTAACTTTTACTATGTTTCTCCGATATGATTAACATTTTCTAGTAGAAACATTTCCCTTCATCTTAATCTGCGACGATCCGATGAAAAACACTGTTGTCCCAAAGAATCGAGATTGCGAGCAGGAAACATCGAGTTCTTGGTATTTTCTTCCATTCCATTATTGTAACTTAGAAGACCTTCGAAGAACATATACACAGTCTTCAATCCGTATTACCTAGGAAATCATCAAGCATCTTGAGACAACGACTTCAGACGAACTGAACGGCCGTCTTTTTCTAACAATCCATTGAAATACAATTCGTGATGGAGCCACAATGAAGTTATTACTGACAGGAACGTCATCGTTTCCTAACAACAAATAAATTGCTCCAGCAACCATACAAATGATTTCTAAACTAAACTAAAAAAAACCTGCTATCACATTACATATTTGTATAATCCATTAATTGGCCCGTGGTTTGATAGGTTTCTATAAATTGAAAGTAAACATTAAGTTTTTTTTTACTAAAATAAAATAAAAACTTTGTTCATTTTAAGGAAAGTGAAGTTGAAGGTAATTTCGTGTTTGAATTAATTTCATGATTTACAATGGAATGGATTTTGTAAATAATTTAAGTTAATCAGAATATTAGAATTATTCTATTAATTATTTATTATCAATCTGATTCTAATTACGAATACATTATAATCATTGCAATTAACCTAATTATTATACTGTAATTAATTTCAATTAATTTATTACAGTGGATTAGTTCTGTATTATAACTAACAAAAATACCCATTATGCTTCGCGAGGGTTACAAAACAGAGTTCTTCTGATGTGGATGACGAAGAAATTGTAATTGTGTGATCACTTTGAAACTTTTCCAGTTGGTGAAAAAGGCACGTGATAGTTACAAATAATGTTATATTCCTATTTTGTAACTCGATAAGCCCTAAATATCAAATTAATATCGAGATCATAGATTATAAGACTTCTAACCCCTTTCTGTTCTTGTCCACACCCCTATCACTTCAAACCTTCCGCAGTTGATATAAAATTACGTGATGATTACGAAGTAATGTTATATTCTTATTTTGAACCTGAAAACCTCGTAAAGTATGTTACCCCTTGGGATGCGAATATCGAAAATTCGTCGACTACGTATGTCTTAGATTTTGACAACTCAAGTAAAATTTCTTGTTTCCAACTGAAGCGGAGATATGCGTACCCTTCAAGAAAGTTTGTCCGCTGTTTACACCCCTTATTCCGGAATGCATGTGAAACTCCGTACCAAATTTGTTAAAGATCCAAATTTGAGAACATGGCGACGCTGTTTCGCACACAAACAGACAACAAAAAATAACATCTATATTTATTATTGTTCTTAGATATATTATTTTTCTAAATTAAATTACGCTTAATTAATAAAAAGAAGTAAGCAGAATATTATTTAATAATGGGTGAGACCATTTGTATACAAAATGACATCCTGAAACAGCTGTTTTAGGCGATCATCAGCTAGGAGAAGTCATCAGTACACAACCAGGTCTCGGTACACGGGCCTTTAGGAGAAAACGTCGGAACCAATGTGGTGCCCGCAGAAGTTAAAACAAACAATAAAAACTCACCGAAAGGACAAAAGGCGAGAAAATTCATGTGCACGCTACACGCGGCCTCTATGAATTTTTTTAGCGCATAAAAATCAGAATATTATTTATTCTAAATAATAATAAAAAAGAAAAGAAAATTCATTATCAAAAATAAAGAAGGAAAATAAAAAAAAAAATGAACAAGAAAAAAAAAAACAAAAAAAACAACAAAATCAAGTATTCAAGGAGATTTGAACCCATTCCTCCAAAGGCCAGCGTTTAGGCCAATAAGACTTCCATTGTGGAGACACAAGTGAGTTAATAAGCCAATACTTGAAAAGGGAAATAAAGCAGAGTGAGGTTTCATTGTAATCTGTTTTTTTCTTCCAGATCTGTCAAAGGACCTAGGAATGTTTAACGAACAAACAAACTCCTCTGTTATACATATAGATTTAAATCATTATATCTATAAAGAATTCACAGCATTATTCATTCCTGGAAAATGTGATTCAAAACGTAACGAAATGGTTTTGGATTAACGAAAAACATCAATGAATTTTTTCAAATAGTAACAACAGAAAACATAATGAAAACGAAAAAAATCAAATTTCGTTTTTTCATTAAAAGATGAAATACAGGCTGCCCTCGATTTCGCACATAATTGGTTCCTGAAAATGTGTTCGAAATTTGAATGTTCGAAAGTAGAGGGATGTAAAAAAAAAACATCAAAAGTTGTATTTTAAAATACAATATAATTAAGTTAATGAGGCGTGTTTAAGTGCTTTCAGATGTTTTCTTTAAAAACATGTCAAGAGTTAGTTGACTTCCACCCTTGTATTTTATGTTTTCTTGATAAAGAATTCTATAAAATGCTGGGTCTTTCTCAATCGCCCTACGTACTTTGAGATATACGTTCTCCATTGGGATCACATTCTTTCATGATAGTCATCTACATTGAATATTTGGAGAATATTCTCTATCTACAACAACTTTGACCAATGAGGAAATAAATTATTTTGCAGCTTCTTTATCTGCATCAGCCAGTGAATCTCCAGTGAATTTAATATTATGTAAAAATACCCCTCATTTGAAATTTGTCGAACCAGCCATTACTTGCTTGAAACACCGTGTTAGAATCTTATTTTAATCTAGTCTTCCAATCATCATGCAAACTAAGAGCCTTAGTTTGAATAATTGAAAAACTCAGAGGGACATCATTCTGATGTTGATCATCAATCCATGATGACAAAGATCTTTCCATTTCATCCATCACTATGCCGTATCTTTTGGAAACAATCTTTAAAGATATATTTCCACAATTTTTAACGTATTCCTTAATTTTATTCTTGTTTTTCAAAATTGAGTATATCGTAGACCTGTTCATGTCATACGAACGGCCGATTGAAGCAAAAAATTCACCGCTTTCAGAACGTCTATAATTACTTCCATCTTTGTCTCGATCGTATGAAGTTTATGAGTCCTTAATTTCTTTTTGTTCGTATCATCACTGCAGTTTCGTTTCTCACTCATGTTTATAAATTTATAAGGGCGAAATATTTAAACATAAACAAATAAATTGGCAAAACACACAATTCATCGACACGCACCCTAACGCAAGACTAAACCTGTTTAATATGACATTCGGCCACCGCCACCGCGGCTCGGAACCCTAGTGACGATTCCGAGAAGTCCTCTACTCTAGGCGGCAATGTGTGAGTGCTCGCGAGTTACCGCGCTCCGTGGGAGCGAATGCATGGAAGCGAACAATTTCTGCATTATCGACAAAAATCTTAAAAAATTGAATTTTTAAAAAGGTTGGAAATAGCGAATTGTGCGAAAGTCGAGGACCGCCTGTATTGTTTCCACTTGAGTAAAGGCGTTTCAAAGAACCCCTTCCCCTCTTCTGTGCTTTTTATTGCCTTTCGTTTTTCTGCCAGCTCTGGAATTATTCAATTTATTTCAATTCAGTTGTCTCTAAAAATAATTTTAATAAAATACACTTGAATTAGGTAACTATGATCGTAATATTAATATAATTACATTAAATTAATATAAATATTTTTGCTTTGTAATTAAGATTGTGCAATTATAATTTTGTAATTAGATTAGATTAATTGTTTTCCTTTCAAGCTTCTATTGGTTCATGGCGAAGATGTTTCGGTGACCAATTGAGAATGGTGATTATCTCACTGGAAAGAACTGATTGAGGGCTGGGTGAACCCTAGAAGCATCCACAAGCATAATTTTATAATTATAATTAAATGCTTAAGTAATTATAAACTCACCTTCGCTTAATGATAACTCAGGGTTGTAAAGGTTAGGCGGTCAATTTTGAGAAATTGGGTTGAGTCCAAAATAAGCGTTTTCCCATTTTAAGTTGGATTAGAAATAAACAACAAGTTACCTAATGATAAATAAACAACATACCAAATTTTATGAAAAATCCTCCAGTCGTTTTAATGAAATACAAAAAGACTAACAAAGAAAGAAACCAAAGAAGGACCATTGGGCAACACAGTTCACGGTCTGCAATTAACTTTTTTAATTTATTATTAGTAGTAATGATAATTATTAGTAACTAGAATTTGATTGATTTTAAAGAATTCAGAATCAAAATTAATCTGTGAATTTGAAAGCTTGAAAACTCTGTAAACAGCCATATGGATGATGTTTATTTTAAAGGAAAAGGGGCAAATGCCGAATGAAAATTAAGAGTTAGCCCACTTGCCGTAGGTGTACGGAAGACTCCCTAGTTATAAGAACAGCTTTTATTATCCTACAGCTTTTATTAATAAGCAGATTAGTGTTGCTTTGCAACGTATTTATAATCCTCCTCCCCCTCCTCCGGTACCTAATAATGTCATCGATGTTTCTATCCCCTTCCACCCTACATTGTTTCCCATCCTTTAGAAAAAATTGAAGTCACTGGGTATTACACTTACTTCTTCGATTTTATTTACCCTTGCGTCGTTTATCAACGCTTATACCTGTAATACCCATTCGAATCCTAGAGAGTGGTTTACGCTATAGGTTGCAAGGGTTTTAATTGCAAGTACATTGGTGAGACGCGACAACCGGTCTTTAAGCGTATTGCCGAGTACTCTTATGCTCTTAGATCGGGTGATTTTAATTATTTGACAGCCTGTCATGTCCATGATAGTGGGCATTCCCTTGAACTTGATAAGCCTCAGGTCCTTCATTTTGAATCATTTTATCAGAAAGTGTTTTGAATCTTTCCTTATTTTCACTGACCCTAATTGCTATAATGATTCAATTTCCGTTAGAACTATCTATCAGTATGGGTTCCCTTACAAGGATAAAGATCGTTTTAATAACTCATCTTAATACTCGGTTAAATAATTCCAACAAATCTGTTGAATATAATTGTTGGCTTTATTAATATTATTAAAAATTCTTCACTAGGTGGCTTCACCAGTTTTTTTGCTTATCCAATCATTTATTATTATTATTTTTGTATTTTATTAAACAGTACCTTGATGACATTCCACTTGAAAACGGTCGGCAAGCCCAGAACGAAACGCGATTGTGTATAGTTACAGTAAAACCCCGTTATTACGCTCCCGCTTATAGCACTATCCCGTTCTTTACGCTCCTTTCCTACGGTCCCTAGAATTTTCTATGTAACTTTGTATACTTTTACCCTCTTATAACGCTTCAAATCCCGCTTGTAGCGCTTTTTTTATATCGAAAATTTTGTATCGAAAAGAAATGTCACACTGTAAAGATTTTTTTCTTTCCCTGGTAGGAGGGAATCTTTGAACTCTTTGAAGTGCGGGTCTTTGATACAGTAAGTTAGTGCAAAATGTCGAAGCGGAAATCCCTTTCTATAAGTGAAAAATTGCAAATTCTTCGTAAGTACGACGAGAATTCTACACTAAGTCAGAATGATTTCGCAGAATCTCTAGGAATTCCCTCATCCAGTCTGAAAACAATAATAAAAAATAAGAATGGAATTACCAATGCAGCGAAGGGTGGTTGCAAACGTAAAAAAGTAAAGTGTGGAAAATACGAAGATGCCGAGGAAATTCTAATTGAATGGATTCATCAGTCCCGTGATGCATCAGTGCCATTAAGTGGCCCAATCATTCAAGAAAAGGTGCCTGAAATAGCGGGCAGTGCACTAAATCTGCTCCGAAAATATATTAGAGTTGCTGCTACTGGTGTATCATCTGATGTTAATAGTTACTTGAACCGCATTGAAAATGTCATAATTCATAACAGTAGCACACACACATGGCAAACCACAATCAAAGAATTTTTAATAGGAAATAAGCTCACATTTGCACTATATCTATTTCAGAATCATGTATCTTTCCTGTAAAATGGTGTCTAAATGTTTCCCCATCTAATAAATCATTTCCCGTCTATAGCGCTATCCCGCTTATTACGCTTGTAGTTCATGGTCCCTTGACGAGCGTAATAACGGGGTTTTACTGTATTTATATTAATTTTCTACTATATTTTTTTCTTGTAGATTGTGTGTATGGCCTTTTTGAAAGCATTCCATTAAATTTACACACGTTAAACTATTGCAGTTAATTTATTATATTTAACAATTAAGTTCAATCAATTTCTTGTAATTAATTTAATGTATTTGTATCACAAATGGGGTTTGCGACAAGTGAATTAGGAGGGATTTTCATTATGAAGGCGTCAGTCAGGAGGACGCTGCCAGACATTGTAATTAGAATAAAACATTACAGCGTTGTTTGTTCGCTTTAATTTTGTGTTCACTGACATAAGTCCAGGTGTAAACAAACAGCCAATCAATAAGGCTTAAAACTCACTTTTGACATTTATCATTTCCCTCCCAAACACAGGTTCCTGCTTCCGAATACGATCGATTCCGTTATAAGAAAAGGAAGTTTCGGGCGAAAAGAAAAAGTGTCTTTTTGGAAGATCTGTTTATCTGGACAAAAGAGAACCGGAAATAGAAAACCCCAAAGAAAAGAATTCGTCTGAAAACAAACCGGACCAAAAGGACCTGACATCATTCCGACATCCAATCAACGCCACTGAAGATGGCCTGGGGAGAAAGAGGCTCCTGCAAATGGCAGCGTAGAGACGAATGAAGACAGGTATCGATTTGGTTGAATTCCAGGAACAGAGAAAACCTCACGACCATTGCCGGGAATCGAATCCTGCTCCTTCGTAGATAAGTGAAATGAAGTTACAGCAACAATGCAGTATTTCCCAAACAGTGGTCCTTAATCAATTGTTTACATTTCACATCCGAGTAAAAAAGTCCAAAAATGATAAAAATTACCAAATTTTTTTATAGTGACGTAAATATTAACTTTGTTTACACCATGTTAACCTTTTCTCTCTTCATCACGGCAAGAAACACACAAGGACTCATTCACACGAGGGATAGAAACAACAGCCTTATATCTTTGTTTTCAGATGAAACGTAATACGTCAGTGTTGTAATTTATGAACGAATCCGGGGATCTGTTTGAAATGCCCGTTCGAGGACGATCTAATTTAAAAATCTTCCAAATGAGTCTTTGTCTAGAAATTAGCGCGAAAAACAAATACCCACAGAATAACTCACTCTTAGTAATGAATATTAACTAATATCTTAAACAATGAATATTAACTAATGCACGATTGCATAGATTAAAATTAATCCCTTTCTGCAATTTAATTCAATAAAGGGAATTTACTTCTTCTTCAGTTACTGTCTGTTTCAATAGAGATACTTCTAATTGGAAAAGTTTTTCATTTGTGTCATTTTCATTAAAATTAAATGTAGCCTTATCTGTTACGATAAAAATAACTTAAGATAAGTAAGAACTTTAACGTGCTTAATTATATATCATAAAAAAATTAAATAGTACAACTTTTAAAAGCACATAGGTTTATATATAAAGTTCAAAGATTACAAAAATATATATTTACATGAATTTACGGTGCTCAGGAGGCTTTTCAGGCATTTTTTACAGTTGACGAAGGGAGTTGCAAAATGCCTGAAAAGCTTCCTGAGCACCGTAAATTCATGTAAATATATATTTTTGTAATCTTTTAACTTTATATGTAAACCTATGTGCTTTTAAAAGTTGTACTCTTTAAATTTTTTTTATAAAAATAACTTCACGATAAATTCTTCTATAAATTCTTTATTCCATCATAATGGCAATATTTCGAATAATCTACTGGATTATTCATCTTCAGGTCGAAAAAGAAGGAAGAAATAAAACTATTTCTCTCCTTGAACATAAAACAAACAATGAATGTATAAATTCCAAAATTACAATCGAAAATACAAATTCCAAATTACAATTGATATATTATATCTTTCTGATATAATTCAATTATTAAATAATAAACAAAAAACATGAGATTACAATATTAAATGCTCTTATAATACCGACAATGGTGTATTAAAAATAATGTTTTAAACAAATCTTTCTTAATGTTATTTTTTTTTTTTAAATTTCTCTTGTTCAAAGAATTTTAAAAATTCTGAGTGCCATATTAGAGACTTTCAGAGGTTTGTCTTTATTAAAACATTTTTTTGAATTAATATAACAAGATTCAATAAGCAATCTATTAGTCCTTGCATTTATGGATCACTTTAGCAATGGGATCTGAATTGTGATTAAAATTTATTGCATGAAATGCCCAATCTCACAAATTTGGTTGTTTATTTTTGTAAGCCCTAATATGTTCCGATAATCGTTCTTTCAGTGTTCTGGCGGAACTTCTATAATGAATTTCATTACAATCCCTGCATTGTAATTAGTAAATGATATCCATGCTTAAAAGATCTTCATTATGGCTTTTTTCATTTAATTTAAATAATTTGTTGTCTTTAAATTGAATAATTTTTATTTTAAATTTTCAAAACATTATTCTTTGATTTCTTTGTTGATTTTTAATCCAATTGGGAAACATTTGTTGGTTTTAAAATCATTTTGAGTTTCATTCAATTTTACTTGATTTTTTTCTTTTCATATTTCTGAAATAAGAGTTGATAATATCTTTAATAAATGGAATCATATTTTCATTCATATAAAATTTTGTTTTCATAATCTCAAGTAGACCGTTCCATTTCTATGTGTGTTCAGTTAACGATTCTCTTTATATTATTCCAAATGATTACTTTCTTTGTTTTGATGTTAATGTTAGAATGAAAATTCATAGTGGGTGGAAACATCTATGAGAAACATCTTTATCTGTTTCTCATAGAATTCATAAGTTATATAATTATCTTTGCTAATGAAAGTCAAATCCAAATAATTAATTCATTAAAAAAGATGTGCTAATTACAAATTAAAAATTGCCTACCTTATATATGCACGAGTAGTATTTGAATAAAAACAAATGTTAAAAATACACAACGTTTCCGACCTTCTACTAGTTAAGGTCCATTTTCAAGTGTTTTTAAAAATTTAAAAAAAAAATTAAAGTTAAAAATTCATCTTCTAGTACTGGATTCGTTTTATAGATGTGATACTACCGGAAGCAATCGTTTGTCACCTGGCGATTGTGTTTTGAACTTTGTTTCGGAAGTGGACGTCTGCTTCTAAAAATTAGAGAGCGTTTTTTTTTATTATTATTATTATTTTTTATTGTTATTAAATTCCGTATTCTAAGACATTTGTTGTGGATAAGTCTTGATTATAGCTTTTTAATAGTCTTATCGTCCAGGATTCAAAGAATTTGCGTAAATACTCATCCTTGTAACAATTATAAATTACCGGATTCTCCGTATCCAAAGTGTGTTTAAGATCGTTACAGTGGGTAGCCATGTGGTATGCCTTATTATGTGTTTTTATTGCAGATATGCTCTTTTAGCCTCTTATCCAAAGGACGCTTTGTTTGTCCCATATAAAGGCACTTATTTCCTTTATCATCCTTAGTATGTTCTTTGCATTGTATCCCATATATTACTCTTTTAATTATTATTTATTACCTTTTTTAAAGATAGCTTCATTAACTTCTATGGATTTTTTTTCCCTATTAAGAATTCTCCCTGTAGTGTTCCTTGATTTACTGACTAAACTTTTATCCGATTTTTCTAATACCGGATTTAACTTTTTAAATAATAATTCATCGTAAGCTATAGAGGCATACTTGTAAGTGTTATTATCTTTGTTTATTATTTCAATAGGGTTCTTTGTTTTTGACTGTTTATTATCCGCTTAATTAAATCAAACCAAAGAGCGCGCAAATTACTGGGTTAGTTAAAAGGATTAACATCCTCAGTTCAATAACATTGTTGATGTTGTAATGTTTTTTTTTTTTTGTTTTTTTTTTTTAGCGAATTTTTGTTTCCTTCACGTGTTGATTTCTTGATAAGAATCCACATTGGAAAAATGTGAAATATAATAGTTAGATCATATCTTAAACGAGCAAGTCAAGTTTGTAGAAGATCTATCCATTGGTTGAAGGTTTTTTTAGGTACAGAGAATCAAGGAAGAGTTAAAACAAAAGGAATTTAATAGACGATTAAATTATTTTTTACCGAAACTTTAATTCAATACATTAATAAGGACACTAATTTTCCTGAAACAGTTGATTTTTCTTAAAACATTTAGTTTTTTTTAGGAAGCCAAGAGAAGTTTCCTTAAAAAAATCAAATCTTGTTTTTTTACCAAAGTTCTTTTTTATTTTCGTGTCTAAAGTAAATCAGTTTCTGTTATTTATCGGAATTTCCTTTGAGATTCATCCTGTTTAAAACTATAAATAATAAACACTCCCTTGGGAAATGAAACAGAGGAGTTTTTATCTTTGAAACTGTTTTATAAGCATTGAATTGTTTTTTTCTTTTCACTTCCAATTAAAACATTATTATTCCCCTTAAATCTATTTTAGCAACAAGTTACTGAAAGAATTTAAAGTCTTCTTTCTTTAAATTGTTATTCTTAAAATTTCCTAATATTTTAATTTTTAAATTGTTGAAAACAATGCAATTAGAAACCTATCTTTTTTTTTTACTAAGTATTGCGAAAAGTCCACTGGAATGTTTTGTTGTTTGTTTGTGCATCATCACATTAAAACCGCTGGAAAGATTTCCATAATATTTGGTAAATAATATTTACTTATGGTTCAATTTTAAACCTAAAATACTGATAATGTTGGTTCCAAATGGATTCTTATTCTTCCAAATGGATAGCTAAGCCTTTATCTAGTTCTATTCTACAATTCGTAGAAAACTCGAGATTAACTGATTAATTAGTACACGTAACTGTTTTGTTGAATGTTTTGTTGAAACAATCACATAAAATACAACAAGGAGTCGACACACCCTGTATCTTTCAAATTCAAGTGCCCTTTTGTGAGATGAAAGTCCACATAAAGTACTTCAAAAAAGTATATATAAATTGGGGCCAACGCCCTACAGATTTCGAGATATTCGGCATTATTTTCATCGATTTTCAAGTATTGCCTTATTAGCTCATTGCTGTCGTAAGAACGGTATGTCATTGGCGTGTCAATTTAAAAGTCCGAAGTTCGAATCCCATGTAATTTTTTTTAATTCAATTTAATTTTTTTACTTTCTTTTTTTGTTTTCTGTTTTTTTTTATTTTATTTTTTTATTTTTTGCCTTCTTTTTTTATGATAAACGTTCAACTTATATTAGGCTATGTTATGAATATTAGACAGAACACCAATTTCAGATTAGAAGTAAATAAATAATTTTCTCGTTAACTTTGGTTTTTAATTAATTAGTTAACTTAATTAACTAAACTTTTTTTTTTTACTACTTTAATACTCATAAGAAAAAGAAAAAAAAGTTATTTTTAAGTAATTATGTACATGTTTTACTTTATTTTTCTGAATTAAAATACTTCTAATTAAAAACCAAAATTAATGAGAATAATAGCTTTTCTTTTTGTAATAAAGAAAAACTAAAATTCAGTTAGTGAAGTATATTTAAAACTCTTACATAAAAACTTAATTTTTCCTAAAATAAAAGCACAACTGAAATAATTTTAAATACAAACAGCAAATGAGTATCATCACAACATGATAAGAAAAAAAAAAGTTTAGTTAATTAAGTAACTAATTAATTAAAAGCCAAAGTTAACGAGAATATTATTTATTTACTTCTAATCTGAAATTATTTTTCTGTCTAATATTCGTAACATAAACGTTCAACTCACATTAGGCTATCATAAAGAAAGAAGGCAAAAAAAAAATTAAAAAAATAAATAAAAATAAAATGAAATTAAAAATAAAATTAAAAAAAAAATTACATCGGATTGACCTTGGACCCTTGGATTGGCACGCCAATGACATACCGTTAGTTCATCGTGACACTTACTTTCTTATGACAACAGTAAGCTAATAAGGCAATACTTGAAAATCGATGAAAATAACGCCGAATATCTCCAAATCTGTAGGGTGGTGGCCCCAATATTATGCATACATACATATATATATATATATATATTACATTAGGCTATTTGTCTATATATTGTCTATATTTTTGAAGTACTTCATGTGTACATTCATCTCTCAAAAGGGCACTTGAATTTGAAAGATACAGGGTGTGTCGACTCCTTGTAAGTTATAAAAGTCATAAAAAAGAAGGAAACAAATCTGTATCAAAGGCAACAGAATCCAAAGATATTTTAATGAAAATAGCTACCGTTTTCAACAAATTCCAGGTGGTTTCCGCATCATTTACTAAAACTTTCGGAATGTAAAGAAAGGCTGTGAATGAATTCCAGAAATTATCAAAATAAAAAATAGTTTAGAATATTTGTTCGTTTCATTCACAGTGTAGTTTTTGTTTAGTCAGATTTCCAATCAAAGTGAGGCTTTTCAAATCACTCACAAGTAAAGGTTATCATATCGTCACTGGAGTTCAGACCATGTGTATTCGAAACATCTTCCATATCTAAGTCAACCAGCCGAATTTTAGCGGCAGACAGCCAGGGGTATAGGAGCTACGAGGGGGTCAAAGTTAACATGGTGACCTACGGGAAATCACTTATAAGTCACTGCAAGAGGCTTATAAGTAGTCTGCAACCTTAGATAAGGATGAGACAGACACAATAAGCAGATATTGATTGGAAAATAAGCAGGAAATTGTTATTGATCAGCTTCAAATCAGATACAATCGATGTGAAGTTCAGAGAACAGGGCGTGCGAAAGGCAGATACTTTGTTCACAGTGAGCACATTTAAGGAAAAACATTAAACACAACACAAAAACATATAACAAGAAAAAGTACCTTTCGGTGTGAGGAGAGTGTAAGAAGTTAAGTGAGAGAGAAGGAGAGAGATGTGGAGAGGGAAAGAGAAAAAAGAGAAGTGAGAGGCAGCAGAGAGAGGTGCTCTGACCTGTTCCCGAACTTGATCTGTTCCCGGCAGGCTGACCTGTTCCCGGACTTGACAGTCTCCTACTCCTCTCCTGCTGGCTGTCTGCCCAACAATTTTGACCAGTAAACTCCCCCTGGGACAAGCTTTCAGGAAAGGCGCCACTTGCCCGGTGACGCAGTCATACCCTTTACCTTGTCAGTGAACAGAGTATATGCCTTTCGCAAGCCCTGTTCTCTGAACTTCACACTGATTGTTTTTGATTTGAAGCTGATCAATAACAATTTCCTGCTTATTTTCCAAACAATATCTGCTTATTGTGTCTGTCTCATCCTTATCTAAGGTTGCAGGCTAGTTATAAGCCTCTTGCACTGACTTATAAGTGATTTCCCATAGGCCACCATGTTAAATTTGACCCCTCATAGCTCCTATACCCCTGGCTGTCTGCCGCTGGTTGATTTAGTTAAGGAAGATCTTATAATAATTTCGATGATCCCAAAAGATCCAGACTGTGACATCCATGGCAGTAAAATATAAGTTAAACTGCAGAGACTGCAACGCCATACATTTTGGAAGCAAGGGCAGGACCCTCAAAGAGAAAGTGAAGAAACACGTAATTAAGAACCATAAATGACATATTTCAGACTGGGAAGATCATTGCCTCACGGAAAAACACAACCAGTAACCAAAGTCCTTTATTAGATAGAGAAACAAGACTGATTACAGAGACACTTTGTTATAAACAGTTTTAATTGCATACATAAGGCAAAAGGTTTGCAAGTGAATAAATATTCAATAAAAAGTTTTAAAAAAGTATTAAAAATTAAAGCGAAATTCACCTGAAATTGTTTTAATACAGAGTCGCATGGAAATATTTGTAATTATTAAAAATTTGAATCTATGTATTATTATTTTTGAAGAACCTGAGTCCAAAAATTCTCTGGATGAAATATAATGAATAAAAAGATGAGATAGTTAAAGTAAATTGTTAATTTTTCTAATATTAATTTAGAGCATTTTGCTAAAAAAAAATTCTATTGAAAGATCTATGAGATAATGGATAGACATAATACTAACATAGAAAGCAGATGTAATTGGAAACAGATGTTTTGAGTCAATTTAATTTAGGAGTAAAATATAAAAGCTATAATTAGAGCAAAGATTTTTAATTTTTAAAACAGTTCCTCGCTTGATTTAAGACCCGTGAAATGTTTCTGTCACGAGGACTTATTTCTAAGGAATTTGGAAAACGAGTTTTAATTAGAAAAGTTGTTTTTTTTTTTTATTCAAATGTTTTTCTCTTCTGTTTGTCTATTTCCTTTTCCTCTTTTCCATTCTATTCATTGTACTTAGACTTATTTAAATAAGAAATTACCATTAGTGTAACCATTGAACACTTTCCCAATAGTCAGAACCAAAAAGTAATATCATCCAAACTATTAACAATTTAAATTGTTCTAAATTTCTAATAACCTTTAAGAATCTGAAAGAGGACGTTTCGTCGTGTATCCCCATGGAAGTATTAACAGACTATCAACAGCTGATGAAGTTGCGATTGCTGGAGAACAGGAGACACTTTAGCCAGTTTGAGATATCGCCATTAAATTAAGACTGTCTCAACCAATCAAAGCTAAATATGACATCGCTCTTCTCCCTCAGAGGCAGCTCGAAAACTTTCTCTTATCACCAAGTTCAACCATGGAAATACAATGAAGATGGCAAATGGAAGCTTCCATCTTCTTGGAACCACCACCTGGATACATTCTTTATCTCATATTGTGCAGCTGCAAATCTGGTAGTTTTGTAAAATCGCGGGTTTCTCCCAAAGCCGATATCGGTTTTATGGGGGGGGGGGGTTGGATTCAGGGACCCCACTAAACAACCCCTCCACAGGAAGTTTAGATATTTTGAACGTCCAGGTTTGACCCCAAAATTACATAACTGCACTGAACTATAACGACAGGAACACACTCCTCCCACCTTCAATCCCCTAATGAACACAGTTAATTTGGAATGGACTCTTCTAATCAAGGTCCTGTCTCATTGGCCAATTTAAAAATTTTTTTTTTTGGTTGTTCTTTTCGGCTTTAATTCCATCTCCCCACAAGAAACAAAACCCTGTCTTACATCCCTGTCCTGCCTTGGATGAACCAAATCGCCTTAGAAACAAAAAATAAAGAACAGTTTGTAGTGAGATAGAGGCTTTACATTCTGTGAGCTCTCTTTTGTCTTGGATGATAGCAAAGAAAACTAATACACATATTCGTTACTAGACTAAAGCTAATATTTCCTTTTTTTTTGTAGCAATTTGCGAATTTTCAAAAAAGCTTTTAGTTAGCAGTTGATTTCATTTGAAATGATTGAAAGACAGTCTATTGATCAACAACAACAAAAAAACAAACATTCAGTCCATTTGTGATGAGTGAACAGTCCTCACACTTTTATTCTCCTACTGTTTTTATCAATGGAATAATTCAATGCATTTGAATATTTCAAAAATTACTTTTCATTATTTTATTTGTTTACTTTGTATTCGTGTTTTAAGAAGGATTCGGAGGAAAATATCTTCAAGTTTCATAATTGTATAAAATTGTACTAAAAAATTTAGCAAAAGAAGCTGTGACAAGTTCAAAAACATAGGATAAATAACATTTGGGCAAATGTATCCTTAGAAATAAAGCGAGGAATATTTTGAATAAAAAAAATGTAGTCGGTCTTTTTCTCAAGTAAACCGATGGGATGTAAAAAGAATCAAAGTGTAAAGGAATAGAACAAAACCTTAGTATCTGGCCATCTTACAAACAAATATTTTGAATCGTGGCAACAACGAGAACTTATCGTGATTTCGTTTTGATAGAGAAACCTTCTTTTCCTCTTCAAGGCCGCAGAAACACATCAGTCAGAGCAACAGACTCGAGCAGTTCAATGAGATCTCCTAAAACAGATAAAAAGGAACGGTATTGAAGCTATTTTCTCTCAGTGACAGATCGCTACCAATATTAGTCAGATCCTTCTGATTATATGACTAGTAAAACCTATTTCAATTTAAAGCTTTCTTTGTTCTCAGAAATCGAGTAAGGAGTGTTAACAACATTAGAAGAAACTTCAAGCAATCCTACGGTTTGTTTGTTTTTCTTTCGTTATTTCAGTCGTCTGTAACTTATTGTAAATAATTCTGTGGTTAAATTTTTTTAAGTAGAAGTTGAAACATTGTTAAAAAGCATTTTGATTTAATATTGATAGTTTTACTCAACAATTCCCAAAGATGGTAGGCACAAAGGAAGAAAAAAGATTTCGTATCTCGAGCTGTCACTGGGAAGAGCCTGAAACGGCCTTTTCATTCTCTTTAGGACCCATCAGACAAACTCCACCCGATGACAGACTCTAAGAATCCCACTCTCATTATCGAAGGACAAAAGCAAATAACAAACAATCAAAAATATACATTTTTTGCTTTTGTGGGCTCCGGGGAGCGGAAGCAAGAGAGGGATGTTTCTGAGTCTGTCATCGGTGGAGTTTGTCTATCTGATCAGTCCTAAAGAGGATGAAACGTCGTCCCAGACGTTTCCCGGTTGACAGCTCGAGATACGCTTATAAACTATATTAGCTTTTTCCAAAGATAAAACAGATTTAATTTTAAGTAATTAGAAATAATTTGTCCGCTAATTTTTTTTAGTTAATAATATTCTTTGAACAACATACAGTTGGTGTGCGAGATATCGCATTAAACAAAAGAAAATGAATCCGTTTGGCAACCACTGACGAAAAAGAAAATAAATAAATAAATAGTACAAAGATCAAGCCGTTCCGGCATGGCCGAGCGGTCTAGACGGCGGTCTGCCGTGTGGCCGTTGTGTCGGAACCTGGGTTCGAATCCCGGCGTGGGCATGGCTGTTTCTTTCTTCTCCTGTGTTTCGTCCGTTTCTCCCTGGGACTTACTATCTCAGGGTTATCCTGGCCGGGATGTGAATCTCATCCCCCTTCTTGACTTTCACTAGCTTCGCTCTGACGTTAATCTAGTTCCGTGGTCCCTAGTTGGCCAAATTCGATAAAGGAAGGAAGGAATATAAAGATCAACTAAGCAGAAAAGAAAGATGCGAATTTGTAATTTTTTTTTTTATTTTTGTTCTTTTCCTAAGGTGGAATGAATGTATTTCAGATGAGAGATTAAAAATGAAAAGGAATCTTTCTTAGATGCGTGGAAACCTTCGACCAATGTTTCTACTATAAATCCCTTTTGACTTATTTCAAATTACTCTTTCATCTACGCTACGTATTTAATATCTATTTTACCTCAGACCAATCCTAAAAGCCATGGGTAGGTAACTTCCAGGTGGAAATAAAAAGAACTGTACATTTTTCAGAGCATCTGTGAAGCTACTAACAAAGAAGACGGGGTCTGAATGATTCGATTGTGGATTTGTTTAAATACTCAACAGACAGTGAAGGAAATAAGCAGTGAGACGAACTTCTCCCCAGGCGTCTTGGAAGTGATTACCATCTGAACAGTAGACAATTTCAAGAATACCTTCTCTTCCGAGATTCACATTAGATTAAGTTCGAGATTATTAAGAATTGAAGGACGAAGAGAAATTTATGAAAATAATAAGAAAACGTTGTTAGTCAGTAGATTGATGTTTTTTATTTGTTTTTGGAACCCAAGGGACTTATGAGATGTTTTACCCATTAATCGGAACTAATGGAGATTAGACAGCCAATTGAAAGCCAGTAACTTCATAGAAAGAAACCCTGCTGTCGTTTTACAGAGAGATGGGTAAACCCTTGGGCTTCTTCGGGGAAACAGTCTACAACCTCCACCAGTGATCGAACCTAGATCCTCCGACCTTCATTCCTTTCCCAACTTTTCTTTTAATTTCGCCAACTCTTCCAAGTTCACCCAACCAAAAAAAAAAAGAAAAAGAAAAAAATGAGGCCTTTACATTCTTTTCAAAAATGTAACGTTTTAAAGTAAGAAGGCTTCAAGTTGTTTCAGGAACCTCTTGTTCGTTTTGATTTATTATTATTATTATTATTAGCAAGTCCATGAAATATTGGATCATAAATTGAATGGAAGCATATTCTGGAACAAATTTAATATCACGATTACAAACGGTTGAGGAAATCTCGGAACTGTAATTAAAGGAAGGTGGCAACGAAATTGCGACGCAGCGAAAGATATCTCAGCATTAATTAAATATTCACGTGCCTCTAAACAACAAGAAGTAACGATGCTGTTATAAAGAAAACAAACAGAATAAAAAATCACAGAGGAAAGGCTGCAACTAAATTAATCACAAGAAGATCATATAAGAACTGAAAAACTACTTTATTTCAGGATAAGGATATGGAAGAAAGAAAGGCTTGTCTCTTCACAACTGATTTTTTTTTTAAACTTATGTTTTGGTACGACGCACCGTTTGGAAGAAACAGGCTAGCTTATTGGTAACTGAGTTTTCCTTAAGTAATTTTTAATTCAAGGAGAGGGCACGGCCTGTACATCGAAAAAATCTATGACCTTTCGTGAGATAAAAGCACACATAGAGTACTTCACAAATATATATATGGGTTGAGGGGCCAACTCTCAAGCGTTTTCGAAATGATATTGTTAACATTGTTTTGATCGTTTTTTGAGTTTTAGCTTATTAACTTCCTGTTGTCCGATTTGTTTCATCCAAAGTGCTCATGTGACGTAATGCCTAAGTTATCGGATTGGAGATTCTCAGGAAGGAGAGAGAGCAGGGGACAAGCATTTTATTATTATTTATTTAATTAATATTTATTAATTTAATTTAATTAATTTATTATTTATTTTATTATTATTATTATTTTATTTTTTATTACTATTTATTTAATTTTTTTCTTCTTCTTTCTTTACTATAATGTAGACTTCTTTTTTTTTCCCCAGTTAGGAATATTAAGTAGAAAAGTAAAATACGATTAGAAATTAATAAATAATATTCACCTTAACTTCTTTTTTATTAGAAGTATTTTAATTTATTAAAAATAAAATAAGACATACATTTACTGTATAATTAAGCAACTTAACTAAACTTTTTTTGTTTTTAATCTTGTCTTTTTTAAGAATTCTGAAAATATTTTCATTTAGAATTGAGATACCAACATAAGCCTTACTCCGACCATAAACGAATTCAATATCAAATTTAGAAATCCGTTTTAATAGAAGACAAACCTATTCAAGTGGTATAGTGAGACTTCGAGTGATCATTTGTCGCTACCCAGTTCCTTACCTATTGCTTCGATTTGTAATAAAATCAATATGAATCTTATTATCAACCTCTAAAATTTCATGTTTCTAGAATAATTAGTTTTGAATTACTGTGACGGACGCAGGCTACATTGAAAACTTGTTTCTTTTTTTTTTTGTCGTAATTACGATATTTAAACGGTAGATCCAACCTGTAATGCTTGGATAATGAGTTGTTAGATTCAGGATCTGATCGATGAGCTAATGAGGGATCACTGGGAAACCTTGTAATAAGCAAATGAATGGAATCACCCAAGAGATCCATACACGGAATTGAGCTCTTGTTGTTCAGGGACCAGCAATAGATAAGAAGACAAATGTCATTTCGTTTTCACATTGAACGTTCATTAGGTGCAAAAATAGAAGAAGGTTTTTATTCTAGAATCATAATTGGCCACCTTTCGAAGGCTCGGTTGGATCCAAAGATCATTGTTAAACTAACTGTAGTAAATTAAACAAAGCTTCAGTTTTAGTCTTCTGATAAGATCAGCAGACTAATATTCCCGTTTTGTCTGTCCTGTGGACAAGTATCATTAAGAACAACAATCACAACAACACCAACAATTGCGTCTTTTGCATGCGCAACAATCACATTTATAATAATAAGGAAATTAAAGCAATATAAATTTTATTGTCTTATCAGAAGACGTTGCCAAGCATTGTGATTGGTTTACTAATCGCTCTCCCTACCTTGTTTCTATTAAAGCAAAAGAGCGTAACGCCTAATTTTCTAAAAATGTTATTTCTTAAAACTTGTTTTTTTTTGTTATAAAAATAAAATCGAAAACAATTTTTTCCTTCATTTATTATCATATTCTAATATCAATATTATCAATATCAACAATTCTTATAAACAGTTCATTTTCTGAAAATAATAATTAAACCTGCGTAACTTAATTTGTCTAAACTGAATTAATTTTCAGTTAAATCAAAGAAAACGCAAATAAAGAGTTTAACTAAAAGGATTAATATCCATTGTTTAAGAAATAGAAATCCATTGTTTAATCGACAAGGATTCATTTGGTAAAAATTTCCAAAAGTGAAGATCGTGTTTAGGAATACAGGAACATCATTCAAGAAGCACTGGGAACACGTACGAATAATGGAGAGCAGGATGATGATGATAACGTGGTTTTCAGATGAAATATGGACGTGAATATGTTTAAGAGACATATTTTTGTATTCGTTGACTGTGGGTCCTTGTAGAGAAATTCACTCGTGGAAAGTTACAAAACTCATTTCCCTCATTGAACAATTTCAGCTTCCATCTGGAGATTGCAAGACATTTTTGAATGTCTCGTCATTTACGTTGATCTATAGTTCTGTGGCTAGATTTCGGAATGGACGATATCCTATCCATTTTATTTTTGATAAATTCCCTGAAGGAAATTGAAAAAGTCTAGAGAGACGACTAACGGCAGAAAACCGAACTTTGTCGACCAAGGTCGATTAGGTAAGAAGTGTAGGATCACAAATAGAACCTACTATGCTATGGTATCTGCAGTGCATAGGATCCAATGGGTAACACTTAACCAGCACTAGCATCGAGTAATGCCAGCTTGCATTCTTGCCATGCATACGATCGTACATGTGTTAAATATCCTCTTAAGATATGTTATTCCGTTTTTGTTCAATCTTGAGGAGTGAATCGGGGAGATTCATAGCTGGACAAGAGAGACATCAGGTGACTCTACCGACGGATACGTTTTAGCGCAAGCTACGTTTTGTCCTGCTGGAGTAATATGTCTCCCATGTCTTCCGGGAAAAGTATCAGGATTAGTTGGATGATGTTCTGGCAGTGAATATCCTTTCCACGAACACCAGACGCATAAAAACCATTATATCCCCGCACCAAAACATCCAGAGTGGAACCGTCACGGTTCAATTCACGCTGCAAGTTTCCTCTCTCCAGATCTCTGTAGTTCCTCTCTCCAGAGACTCATTGACAGACAGAAACTAGTGTCATCACTGAAGACCTTTCAACCAGTCCGTCCTTGGTATCACTGCAGGCGTACCTAGCAATGATAAGGACTGAATGGCAATGTAGAACAAGGGACGTTACATGTTTGATATTATTTTATCTATTATGTCTTCTTCTTCTTTCCTGGATTAAGCCTATGGCCTGCTCCGGCATCAAATTTCTATCATCATTCTTGCTCTTGGTCTTTCCAACACTTCTCTTTCCTTTTGGCAATGCTACTTCTTTTGGCAATCTTCCATCTTCCGTTCTATGAACATGTTGACTCCATTTTGATTGATATTCTGTTATTTTGTCAAGTAGCCCTATAATGTTTAGTTCTTTAAATCATAAATCATTGCAATTTTTTATCAATATCTTGATCTACTTCAAAAGTAAAATCACAGCGTAAATATTGATAATGTGATACTTGATCTAATATTTTATCGTCTATGACGATTTTACTTGTTACTGCCAAAAAAAGCCATAACTTTTCTTTTTGATAATGAAATTTGTAAACCATATTCAGCAGAAAGTTTATGTAATTGATAAAAAGATTGTTGAAGATCGACTTCAGTTTTCTGGAGTATCACCTGATCATCTGCAAACAATAAAGTATTAATTATTGTATTTTGTTAATTAGTATGCCTGGATTTATTTTATCTTTCCATTGCTATCATGTCATCTAAATATAAGTTAAGTAATGTAGTTGAAAGACTACATCCTTGTCTCACCCCTTGATTTGTTTCTATTTCAAAGTTATCTTTCAGATTGTTTGTATGTATTTCTATTTTAGTATTTTGATATAAACTTTTTATTGCATTTATGAGATGTTTCGAATATCCTTTTAAATTTAAAACGTTCCACAATTTTGTACGATGGACTTTATCAAATGCCTTTACATAGTCAACGAAAGCCAAGTGCGTTTCTAAATTAAATTCAATTCGTTTCTTTATTATTAATTTTAAAGTAAAAATGTCATCTATACAACTTCTCCCTTTTCTGAAACCAGCTTGTTCTTCCAAAAGTAAAACTTCCGAAATATTGAAAAGCCTTTTGTTCAATATTTTTCCATATACAGTCGGACCTCTATTTAACGAAGTCGCTAAATCCCGAAAAAAAGTTCGTTACATGGAAAATTCGTTAAATAGAGATTCACCTTTTAAATTACTTTAAACTACATAAAACAGATTTAAAATACATAAACAATAAATATTATTAAAAAAGTAATAATTTTAATGACATAAAACATACAATAGTACATGCGTACTTAAATTTTACTAATATAGTCTGTTAATTTTGTCTCAGCTTTTGTTTTTTTGAAAAAGTGTTTTCGCTCATAGTACGTCTCGCGTCTTTACAATGCACCAAAAACCCCTTCAGTATTTTCTTCAAATTGTAATCCGCGTCGGATTGTTTCAAATGATTTTAGCATTTCATCATACGAAGGTTTTTTGATTTCTGCATCATAATCATTTCCATTTTCATCATCTTCATCTTCATCGCAATCCATAGCTGTATTCAAAAAATACTTAATTATCGATATAAATTCCATAAACAGTCTCAAAAATCCATAACTT
>JAFIDM010010028.1:1767556-1782954 GCA_023159025.1 Thereuonema tuberculata
GTTAATTTCTTCTTTTTCCCTCAGCTGTATCCACATTTCTTTCATTTCCTCTAAGGGAATATTAATAATAAAACATTTCAAACAGAAAAAAAAAATAGATACCACGAAAAAGTTCGTTAAATAGAAAATGCACTTCGCTATTTGGAGGTTATTTTACGAAGAAAGTAGCGAAATGTTCTTGGTTCCAAAGAAAAGTTCGCAAAATAGAGAAATTCGCAAAATAGAGGTTCGTTAAATAGAAAATGCACTTCGCTATTTGGAGGTTATTTTACGAAGAAAGTAGCAAAATGTTCTTGGTTCCAAAGAAAAGTTCGCAAAATAGAGAAATTCGCAAAATAGAGGTTCGTTAAATAGAGGTTCGTTAAATAGAGGTCCGACTGTATTTTATAGGCACTATTTAATAAACTAACTCCTCTGTAGTTTTCACAAGAGCTTCTGTTACTTTTCTTGAAAATTGAGATAATCTTCGCCTTTTTCCATTTGTCAGGTATCATACGTTTTTTCCAACAGTCATTAAGAAGATGTAAAAATCTTATTTTTAAAGTTTTTCCTCCCTACTTCAATAATTCTGAAATTATTGAGTCTGCTTCGGCTGCTTTTCTGTTTTTAGTTGCTAATAATGCATTTTCAAGTTCACTCATTTCTATTCGATCTAATAATAATCCAAAAACCAGTTATTATCGTTAGGGTTCTACAATAGGTTTCGATAATGATCTGCCCATTCTTTATTTGAAATAATTGAAATTTCTGCTGCATCCTTTTCATCTTTATTTAAATGCTTCATTAGTTTATAACCAATATTTTGATATCCATGTATATCATGTTCAATGTTGTTGATAAATCTTTCCTATGATTATCTATGTAAATCTCTAGTGATGGTTTTTGCTATATTTCGTTTAGCTTTATAGTTTTCTAATGATTTTAATTTTTTATTAATATATACTTATCTTAACGATATTATAAATCCATTAAAGACAAATATCTTCTTGTATACTTCTTCTTTATAACAATATTTCGAATTGTCTGCTCGACAATAGTTTCTTAAAGACAATAAATTAATGAAATTAAATAAAAGATCAAACAACAAAGATCTTCTAAAAATGAGTATTATGTATGAACTCCAATGCAGGAATTGCAATAAAATTTATTATGGAAATTCAGGTAGAACTGAAAGAAAGGCTATCAGAACACGTACGAGCATACGAGAAAAATCAACCAAATTTATCGGACTGGGCAGGCCATGCCATAGAATCAAAACATAATCCAGATCCAATAGTCAAGATAGTACACAAATGCAATGATGAAAAGGACAGAATTCTCATGGAATGATGCTACCTAAACTCCAATGAATGTATTAATAAGAACAAATCCCTTAAGGTATCACATAGCTCCTTAAGGATTTTTTTAAAGAATATTTAAAAAACAGAAAATAACTTAAAAAAAGTTTTTAACAATTAGAGAAATATCATAGATGCATTTGTATCATACATTAACATTATTAATAAGAATTTGGTGAAATTCATTGTTTGTTTTTAAAAAATTGTAAAAAGAGGAAGAATGTATTCCCTTTATACATTTTATTTTGTATTACCTGAAGAAGAATAGTCGAGAAGACAATTCGAAATATTGTGATAAAGAAGAAACATACAAGAAGATATTTGTCTTTAAGGGATTTTAATGTTTGTAGAAGTAGTTTGAATGCCTTCTGCTTCTCCTCAATTGCTTTGACTATCTCTTCATTCCATATTCTTAGTCCTTTCTTTCGTTTATTCTTTGATTTGGTTCCAATGGTTTCATTAGCTGTTTTATTTGTTAAATTTCGTATCTATTCTTCATTGATGTTTGCTACAGTAGGTGTTTCTGACAAATATTGTGAGAGTCTTCTTTGAATAAATATTAATTGAACATATATGAATTTTTTCTCCCTCCATTAAGAAATCTAAAAAAAATATTATTTCACTAAACAATATTAAATTTAAAATTTTGTAATTGAAAAACAGAAGAAAAATGTATGAAATCAAATTACTAAATGGAACAATTTTCGAATTTAAAAAAAAATCATTAATAATATTAACAATTACATTTTGCAAAAAATATCTGTGACCGAAAATGTAAAAATTTAAAAACAAATTAAACATTTTTAATCATATTAATGAAAATAATTAATGAAAAAATAGTTAATGAATAAGACATGTTATAATGTTGTATAATTTACTTTTTTTCTCTGATTTGTCAGGAATAATTAAAATAGAAAGAAATTTCGACATTTGTTTAAATAATACAAAAATACATAAATGGATTTGTAAATAATGGATTCCACAGATAATAATAATAATAGCAAAATGAAAAATAAGGAAGTGAATGTATAAAGTAATAAATTCTTATTATAAAACTGAATAAGTAAAGAAATGCTTGGATATTAGAGCAAACTCTAGCTTTCAAACCATTTCTTTAGATTTTACATTAAGATCTGTTTCTTTTATCAGTAGTTTAAGAAACCTTGAAATTACATCTTATTTTTAATTAAACAATTAAGTTATTTTGGAGGAATTTGAAAACAAAGGGAATGAATGTTCCAGAATGATTAGGTAATGTTGTGTTGATATTTATTAATTGTTTCAAAAACAACTATTCATTAATTGAATTGAAGCTTTGATAATGGAAAGAAAGAACTCTTTTCGAAAATTCGCTATTAAAAAAGTTTAATAAATAAATATATTTATTAATAGAGTTGTGAAGTTTTTAATATAAAGCAAATGATTTCACGAAGTATGTACTAGAAAGCATTGGATTTTTAACCTACATCACGTGACAGTTACGTCACGAAAAACATCTCCGTTCCTATTCTGGCAAAAAACAATACAACAACTTTAAACCCGCCCCTTACAAATGACCATTTTCCGACTTTTTCAGCAACAATCAAAAAAAAAAAAAGAAGAAAAACAAAAAACAAAAGCATCTCCAGCCTCAACTTGATTTCCGATGTTTATTTAACGTGCATTTGAAAGTCTTAGATTGAAACAAATACAGTAGAGCCCCGATTATCCGCGGGATTGGGCGCCAAGGGTTTCGCGGATAACCCGAAAAAAGACTAAAAATGAGGTGTAAACACGAAAAAAAATATTTCACCATTAAAAACTACGTTTTATTGTACAAAAAACATAATATGTAAAACTTTTAAAATATGTACTGTAAAGCAGAAATCTTTGCTCTACGTTTGCATCCACAAATTCCGAGAAGGCCTATAGGATCACGATGCACAATCAACCTGTCAGTAATTTTCGACCTTCGCACAGTAAGGCCCTCGCGGCACTCGCGGATAATCGGGGCTCTACTGTACTAGAAATTGTTACAATGTTTTGTTGCTTCAGTCTGGAGTAAGACTTGATTTTGACTTAGAACCTGGAAATCGTCGTCTCACGAGAGCAAATAGTCACTCAAATGCTCTGAAAACTTGTGAAATCAAATGAGACCGATGACTTTTTTTTATTAAAGACCCAAATACTCTTCTGAACGGAAGAAACCCTTAGCTTTTATATTGCGACGAAGCATTAATAGCCTATTTTTTTAGGAAACATAGGCTTATTAGATCACTCAGTCTGTCTGAATGTATTTAAGGACGAAGTAACTTTTCTATGTGAAATTAGCATCTGAAAATTTCCATAAAAAGACCATTGGAATAAAAACAAATTCCTATTCCTATTTTTATCCTATTTCTATTCCTATACATTTCCTACGATTATTAATTAATTTATTAATGTATTCAATTATTTTCTACGTCATTGCCTTAATCAGCTAATTTTAATCCCATTTTCTTAAGTAACGAACGTGGACTCAAGAAAAAAATAATTATTTCCATTCAGTCAGAGAAAATAAACATGAACGGTTCCTCTTTACGACTTTAAAAATGAAAACAAAGAAAATAGTTAAAATTAAGAGATTACATTATTAAGGAAAGTAGGCTTTAAATTCTTCTTTTTGTTTTGTTTTTACAAAATTTTTCTACTGATTTTTAACTTGAAAATTCTACTTTTAAACTTTACACTTATATTTTAAATATTCAATTCTTAGCAAAGAGGATCTATTGTGAAATGTATGATTTGTTGTTCTCCTGGAATTCGTTGTAATTAATCTCATTGATAATCTTTGACCTTTGTTTACAAACCCATTAAATGCAGACCAATGAATACGAACCGAAGACCTGACCAGCTAACGTAGGTAACGGATTCTTTGGTTGTTTTCTAATGAAAGTTGACATTTCAAGATGAGCTCAGGAAAGTTCAAAAACAACGCTATTAAAAACAGAAACGAAAAGTCCCAGTACATCAGCAGGAAAAAACATATTATTTAAAAAAATAATAAAAGTCATGAAAGCAACACTAATGAAAAGACTTTTGAATTATTAATGATTATATCAATACATCGTCTATTTCTAAAAAATAAAAACAAAATGAAATCAAACCCACAAGTCGTCCGAAGCCGATTCATTTTTTATCAAAAGAAAAGACATTTACAGCTCATTTGCTAAGCCTGTTCCTTGTGAAATTGCAATGGTTTCCTGTGGGAATTTGTTCTAGTTCTTAACTGTGCATCAAGAGATCATTTAAACGATAGATCGGTTAAAAAAACCAAAACCACTCCGATGTCTTCATCTGAAATTGAGCTTATTAATTCCTGTGAAGCCATTTATTTGTGTTGTCCATTTCATGGATCCCTTCTGTGTGAGACTCCAACCAATCTTATTCCACTTGGACTTGGCTTCCATTTCTTTGATTGAGCAGAAATACTGGAAGCAGATGGACGAGAAGTAATGAAGTGAAGAAATAGGTCAACCATTTGCCCATTTACGAAATTGCAATTCCTAGAGATTTACAGGAAAAAAGAACTTTTAAAAAAATACCTATTTTCACTTCACTTCAGTTGTTGTGTGATTAAAATAGTCTACAACAGGATTAAAATAAACTCCCGAATTTCTGTAATTTTATAGATTTAATTTGATAAGTTCAGATTTCTCCCTCTTCTTCAAAGAAAAAAATATGTTTAAAATTTACAAGGTCAGGATCTTTTAAATTATTAATTGTTTTAAAAATGAGACTTTAAATTTTTCAAACTGTGGAAATGATATTAAAACTTTCTCTGATTATATTTTTATGGGACACCGCTGGGAATGAGAAGAACATGTAGAGAGATGGATGCTTCAAAATTTGGACTTCAATCTCGTTTCAGGAGACTCATGCGAATTTGGAGACTAGTAATATTAGATATTTGATGTTGTAAACCAAATATTCAAATGTTACTTCTTAATATAAATGTAAGAAAAATATGGTGTTGTTGATTGGTAACGTTCTAATAACAGCCTTAAAAGTGGCCCGAAATTAGGTTTCTGATGAATGGGGATTTATCCCTAAGGTAGATCTAGATTATTTTTAATAATAAATGGAATAAATGAAGATAAAAATATTATCTGTCAATGTTATAATACAAGGACACTTGTTGAATGCTCTGAATACTAAAATTCGGAGAACGATGAACTTGAAGAAACATCATTCTTAACACCAGTTTTTATGAATTGCTATGAGCGGATGCTAATGCCTTAGAAAAACAGATGTCAATAAATGACTTAAGCCAAGATCTCTGGATCGGAACTCCCATCATCATGGATATGATGTAAGTTATTAAGAGAGATACGGAAAACTCTTGACGCAATGGGGAAACATTGGTAACGTTTTAATGAACAAGTTGAAATTTATTAGCCACAGTTCCAACAAATCTACTGTCGTATTCTTTTAATGTGTTAGTTTAAACATTATTATTATAAAATGTTTTTATTTGAATGATATCACCTTTAGTATCTGTTTTCTGTATGAATTCTTCGTAGAAACGTACATTTTCAGTGTATTTTAGTTTTTCGTCTGACCAATTTGTTAATGCTATCATAATTTTGGCAGGCAGTGTATTCCAAAGAAGCAACGTCCACTTTCAACGGAAACAAACTGAGACAAGCAAAAAAAAAAAAAAAAAGAAAACATTAAAAAAGAGTGTTGGTTGTATTTCTTTTCTTTCTTTCTTTCTATTGTAATGCCCTGGTTGGTGATGATGGTTGCTTTTGCTGGGAGCCATTTCTCTCCCCCTCATTAATTTGCATCAAAGTCTGTTTTCTCTCAGGGATTCAGGCCGAAAGAAACGACATTTAGCCGCAGAGAAAATCTAGAACTTTCCAATAAGCAAACATTCATTAGCGTGTTCCTTAAGAGAAAAGTTATTTTAATGAATCTTCTAATTTCGACCCACAAGTTTTCTAACAAGTCATTAAATTAATTTAAAATTCTATAGAGTTCTATAGACATTAAAAATCAAAGTAAAACATTACAATATTAAAACAATTTCTATTTGTTGCCTATATTCTAATTGGAAGGTGAGAATCATCAAATCAATCTGTGTTTGTTTGTTTCGAATAACTCTTTCAACTGCTGTAATTTAGCTGTAATTTGTTTCGTGATTGACAGATGGCGCAACCGTCTGTAGGTACATTTTCTTCACAGCGAGACGCGATGGTATTTTTCTGATTGCGATATCGTTGTTATTTGGTTAAAAAACAAACGAAAATAATGTAAGAGCACTGTTTGATGAGCTTCATTATTAAGGAATGGGGTATTTCAGCCAAAGATGGTGGAAAATATTAGGAATCTGTAAATCATTGCAACGGGCGTCTTAAGCAGGGCGCACACGAGACAACTTCGTGCCAAGTTGTATGGACAAGTAGTTGTTAGAGTGTCTTTTGAGCACAGTTGGTAGCGACTTTCCACCAATTTTTAGTTGGTCAACAGAGTTATTGGTTTGGGAACAACTTTGCGGGTTGTTGGGAAATTAGCCAATCACAGGACAGCGTTGGAACACTTCAGTCGTGACGCCACGCCCATGGGAAAACATGGCGTCGAAAAACATTTCCCTCACTTCAGATCGGCGGACAGCGATTACACAATGAATATTAGAGTATTGCGGTTTTTATTCACATATAAATAAAGTTTGTATTGAAAAACAATAAGTTTATGCAGCAGAATTTATCAGAGTTTTGAAAACCTCGATTTTTTCGGATTTTGCACATCAGGCTGTCTTTGCATGGAATTATCGGATAGCCGCTCGCTCGTTAGTGAAGAATTGACGACGGCACCAATCACAGGAAAGGGCTGTTATTGGCTGTTGGTCGTTCGTTATTCTTGTATCGCATTATTGCCATCAATTGCAACTACCAGCCGGCTAATAATATTCAAACAATATTTCTCATATGTTGAATATCAATCACACATGTAAGTGCTGTGTTTCATTGGTTGTCCGCAGCGGCGCATTAACTGTCGTCTCGTGTGCGTCCATTACTTATCGCATCCAACCTTAGTTGGTCAACTAAAGTTGTCTCGTGTGCGCCTAGCATTATATTGTGGCATGCTACCCAGCTGGTTGAATAAGATGCCAATTTGTAAAGCTTTACTCATATTGATGTGTGGTCGAAATGACAGAAACTAACGCCGTGGTTTAGTCTAAGGCACACACTTTATATAGAATTATTTAATTATAATTTATGTACTTATTTGAACTGGATTCTGAGAATCAATTATAGAGCTTTCTTTCTGGTCCGTCACTCGGAGAGAGCTAGCGGCGAAGCTTTCTGTTCGGTCCGCCACTTGGTGAGAGGACTCGACGCGAAGCCGATTGGCCCATTGATTAAGCCAATCACAGGGCAGTTTAACTGACCAATCGGGGCAAAAAAACTTTAATTTTATTTCTTTTATAAACTCCTTTTGAATGCAGAACATTGAAATTTAAGAGAAGGTAATTTTTATTTGGATGATTATTTTTGGTACCAATAGACAATGATATCTATAGCTCTCTATCATATAGATAAAATTCATCAACATACCAGAATATCGTATTTCGTTCGTTTTCTTATAAATACACAATTCTCAGTTGGTTTTTAAATTGTTGAATTTTTCATTTCTTTTTATCTCTTTTGTTATTTCTTCTATTTATTTCTTTTTCTCCAATGTTTTGTTTTTTCTTTTTGTGATCTTATCAAGAGAGTATTCGAAAGTAGTTGGTTCGCCAAATACATCCTCTTAAAAATTACTCTCTTTTGTTTTATGTTTATTTATTTACCTATTTATTTTTTTTTTGATCAAAACAAAAACATTCCCTTTTTTACACTATTTCCTAGGACACTGAGGTTGATAAAATCACTCAGTCTGTGTGTGCGTTCCAAATAACTTTTGAAACTATGGATGGTCTAATGTTTCTATTTGGTTTTCCGTTGTGATAAAATTCCAAGAGAAAATCAGCAACATTAAAGCCTCCAGTAAATCCAGCCAGTTTTGATAAAATTAAAATGATATAAACAGCTTATTTTGTAAATAATAATAGAAAGTTTTTATGAAAATGGAAAATAGCAAATTTAAAAATTGAATAAAAAGAAAAGTAAAAAATAAAAAAAGGAAAAAAAAAAAAATGAAGGATAAAATTTGAAGGAAAGTAGGATTTAAGTTCTCTTGTTTAATCTTTGGAAGATAAATTTTATTCAACCGATGAAAAGTTGTTTTAAAACTACCCTTTTTTAAAAGCGTTTCTAATGAATTGTGTTGTTGTAACTCCATTGAGAATGAGATCCCAATGAATGAGTCTCTTGGGTCCATTCGCGCTTTGCCTCAATTAACCCTTAAGAGGAAACAGCTTTGTTTAATTGATGGACGATCCATTGACAAACAACAACCTTCAAATGCTTCATCTAACTCGAAAGATTACAATAATATTTAATGCTTTCAACCATTAAACACTTTAAAACTACAAAAGTATAAACATTTAGTTTTCTTTTTTTTTTATTTTGTAAGAAGGTTTAACGTGCATCAAATGTAACATGAAAACGGAAAAACGATAGAAACGCACAAATTCGTTTGCTTTCACGCCTTTCAGCCATCATCGACGGCAATCTGGGACAGCTGTTTCGTTCTTATTAGGATTCATCAGCCAGATTTAGCCTCCATCATCAAGCTCAGAATTTTTTTTTTCTTAATATTGAAATTAAGTGGTAAATAAATTTTCGTTATCTACTTTTTTCAAGTATTTATTTTATACTTCTTTTTTTCTAATTTCCTGCTAAACGAATTATTGCATACATTCAAAACTTAATTTCTTTGGGTACGTTTCGGGTTTTCAAGAAATCAGAAATTAATTTCTATTATCAACACTAGATGGCGTCTAGGTACAAAACTTTCACCTCCATTTTGATTTTTAGAAATGCGAATAAAAAAATGAAATGAAATAAAACCTCAAAGTTGAAATTAATTTCATTTGGAAAATATGAATCATCGTTTCATTTTATTTGAAAAAAAAGTCGTCATTTATTTATTTATTTTACAGGAAAGTTATAAATTTCGCTGTTAAAAGTATATACTTAGAAAAACAAATGTAGAACAATGAAGTGTATTAAATTGTTTTAAAAAAATCCACCGTTTACTCATACATTCAGTAAATATTCACTGCTTTGTCTGAAAAATGATAATCATCAATTTTAGATCACGCGCATGGGGTCGAACTCCAGATAATTAAATAACTAACTAAATATATTAGTATTGCTTAACACAAGACACTAGTCAAGGCTGTTACAAGAATATTTCAAACTCATTGGAGTGGAAGGAAGAGGTGAAATACAATGAATCAAGTATAGAATTCAAAATAGGAAAAGAAAATGTGTAGGAAGCCATCAACTACAACAACAAGTTCCAAAGAACTTAGAATCTGCTTTTCCTAAAATGTAAAAATTTGTAAAATGTCTTTTTTTTTACATCAAAAGAAAACAAAGAACGCACATGACTACACAAAACAAAAATTTCACTGAGCTATTGTTGATATTTGTACTGGGAATCGGAGACAGTACTGTTTCGAGGTTTGTTGACCTCTCATCAGTCCGATCCGGCCTGTATACCTAGCTCAGTGCAACGGAACAATATACAAAACGAACAAACATACAAATCAATGACCCCTCAATTAAAAAAAACATCAAAACAAAATCAAGAATAAAAGGGGGGTGAGTAATTAATCCCCACTAGCATTCAGCTTAGCATTAAAGGATTAATTTATTAAAAGGTTAGTATTACAAATGAAATTTAATGTGCGTTAGAACAATTTTTACATTAAAAGAAAACAAAGACGCTTGGCTGCGGGTTGGAGATGGAGGCTTTGATTCCCGGCCTCAATGGAGGGCGGAGTTTTTCCATTCTCCTCCAAACGGGTCCTAGGGTCTACCCAGCTCTCAGTAGAATGGGTACCGGTTTTCTTTCCGGGAGTTAAAGGCGGGTGGGCGTCGGGCTGACTACCCGACCTCAACTCAGTCCCGTAGGTCGAACAGCACTGGGAGCCTTACCTCCCGCGGTCCCAAATGCCAGCATTGGTCTATCGAAGGGAACAACTTTAACTTTAAACAAAACAAAGAACGCACGTAACTAATCAAAACAAAAATTCACTGAGCTATGACTCTCGCAACGAGTTGTGGCGATCCGATTGATGTGTGTGGGTGTGACGAATGCCTGGCGAGGGTTACTTACAGGACTGTTCCCATTGTGAAATTCGGAGAAGGTGGAATCATGATATGGTTCTTCGTGGTATGGAGTCTTGGCCCACTAGTTTTAGTGCCTGGATCCATGAATGCCCAGGTCTATGAAGCAATTTTGGACAATTCAGCACTACCCAAACTACAGCAACAATTTGGATTTGGCCCATTTTATTTTCAAAATGACAATGTACCCGTCCATAAAGCAAAGGCTATAACTGGGTGGTTTCAGGACATGGGAGAATCGAATGGCCGGACCAAAGTCCTGACCTCAACTCCACTGAACATCTTTGGGATGAGTTGGTCGGTTAAAAGCCAGTCCAAATCGTCCACAGAGCTGTTCAACATCTTGAAGGAGGAATGGAACCAATTTCTTACAGAAACTACCACAAATTAGTGGAAAGTCTTCCTTGAAGGGACCTACATCATATTGACACCATACCCAGATCCTGCTTAGTATATTACTACGTGTGTCCGGCGATTAATGGCCGTGTAGTGTAGTTGAAATAAATAGTTTTTGAAATAAAAATTAATATTAAGATATCAAAAATGCTTGTGAATAGAATTATTGGTTTTATTTTTAGTATCACATACTTTTAATTTTTTTTAGTTAATTGTAATTCTATTTTTATTTTGGTAATCAACATAATCAAAACAAAATAAAAGTGTTGTTGTTTTTTTAATTCGCAAGTGGTCATTTTAATGGAGTGGAATTACGCAAAGTCAAGAATGGGAAGATCACAGTTAATGAGGATCTACTAATTAGAATTTGAATTATGAATGATCCTAAATAATTCACAGTCAGTAAATGAATAAAAAAATGAAGTAAATGGAAAAAAATATTCAAAGGAATAGAACAGGATGTTTTCTTTAATCCTTGTGGAACTAAATAAAAGCTTAAATTTACTTTTAAAATTTACCAATCAGGACTTAAATAAAGTAGACACGGGTACAAGTGAATGTACCTAATAATAAATAAATACGACATCAATTCATTCTAAGTAATTATTGAATTATAATTTAAGTTTTGAATAAATTTTGCTAGTACAATATCTGGGGAAAACAATCGAACACCTCCATTTTGTATGGAAATATCACGTCATTAATGTTCAAGACAAGTTAAAATACAGTCGGACCTCTATTTAACGAACCTCTATTTTGCGAATTTCTCTATTTTGCGAACTTTTCTTTGGAACCAAGAACATTTTGCTAATTTCTTCGTAAATAACCTCCAAATAGCGAAGTGCATTTTCTATTTAATGAACTTTTTCGTGGTATCTATTTTTTTTTTTTCACCTTTAAATGTTATTATCATCAACATTTCCTTAGAGGAAATGAAAGAAATGTGGATAAAGCTGAGGGAAACAGAAGAAATTAACGATGATGTGCTGATTGATGATTATCTTTCACTTGATTTTGAAATAGAGACCTCGGAAACACTAATTGATATTTTGGACAGTGTGAAAAATAAAAACAATACAGCAATGAATTGCGATGAAGCTGAAGATGATGAAAATGGAAATGATCATCATGAAGAAATCAAAAAACCTTCTTATGATGAAATGCTAAAATCATTTGAAACCATCCGACGCGGATTACAATTTGAAGAAAAATCGCCTGAAGGGGTTTTTAGTGCATTGCAAAGATGCGAGACGTACTATGAGCGAAAACACTTTTCAAAAAAAAAAAAAAAACTCAGACAAAATAAACAGACTTTATTAGTAAAATTTAAGTACGCATGTGGTAATATATGCTTTAAATCATTAAAATTATTACTTTTTTTAATAATATTTATTGTTTATGTATTTTAAATCTGTTTTATGTAGTTTAAAGTAATTTTAAAAGGTGAATCTCTATTTAACGAATTTTCCATATAACGAACTTTTTTTCGGGATTTAGCGATTTCGTTAAATAGAGGTCCGACTGTATAAGCGTTGACATGGAAAAAAAAAAAATCCGTCACAAATTTAATGCATTAGTTTGACTTCCATATTGTGAAACAACCTAATACAGTAAAAACTCAGCTGTTCTACGACAATATGTTTTAGGTCTTATTAGCAGTCGCGCAATGGCTGTAAGATTGTGAATATTATAAAACAAATAGCACACTTTTTGTAATATTGTTACCGGTGGAACAGGCCAACTTCCCTCCTAGAGAGTGGACTAGTTTGATCCTGCCTTCCTATGGAAGGATAGATTGTTCCAGAGACGAGAAGGAGGCATTGGGCAGCCTTAAGTAGGGAGGCAGAGTCAGATTAGACAGATTGTCTTCGGCGGCAACTAGCCGCAAGTTGTCCTCCTGCCGAGAGAAGTCACAGTGGCAGGGAGTTCCTCCAGCCGAGAAGTTAGAGAGTGGAGAAGAAGAGAGTTCGTCGGCGGTTTTTCCAGTGGATGAGAAGAGAGAAGTTCGTGGTTGGACAGGAGTCCTTATAAACAACAACAAGGATCGTCGAGAAGTTATCGTCAATCCACGGAGGGGAACAAAAGCGCTACGCCGTGCAAGTTGCACCCGGCCCGATAGAAGCTCATTGTTCTCGGACTTGGCAAGCCGCCTTCACGGAGAAGGAGAAGAACCAGTACGCAGACGTCGTAGCAGGAAAAGTAGACCTGGTACCCAGTCGTGACCTCCGCAGAGCCGTGTCAAGCCATCCTTCCCGAATCGCAAGGACACCTTCGCTCCTGAACTATTGGACTAAGAACTTTGGTTGGACAAAAATTCAGGCAGCAGTATTAGTAGTAATATATATTGGTGACACTTTGGAACATTGACTATTCTTCATCAGACTGGTTAAAAGTATTGGTTATTAATATTACAAAAAGTGTGCTTTTTGTTTTATAATATAGATATTTATCACAAATGAAGATCTATAAGATTGTGAAGTTTTTATTTTCCGCGCCTATGCCTGTATTTTCACGTGGCCATGAATATTTCATTATTGACTTCATATTTTCAAGAAAATGAGGGATATCCGGATATTTTGGTCAGATAGTGTTATGTGGTGAGTGTGAGTGGCGGGAAGCGTTCGTTGGTCTATTGTGCTATCCTATAAGGACAGACTGAGAAAGAATGGTGGGAGAAGTACGGGAAAACGCCGACAAAACCTGCCCAGCGCGGATCATCCACCATCACGAACCCCACATGAGAATTGAACCCAGGTACTCAGAGATGAGAGGCCAATGTCTTAGCGACAACGCCAACCGCGCGGCTGGCCAGATAGTGTACTTTTACTTCGAAAACTGTAAACTTCCGCGTTTGATGATATCTACTTTGGTGGAAATTTTTTTTTAGAAAATATCAAAACTTTGCTACTGGAATTTTGCAAAACTAATAATAAAATACTGAAGTTGAAGGAGTCTCGATCTGGTGTTCGAAATAACTGTTAATTAAAACTGAGATCGGGACTGGAAGTGAGATAGGCAAGTTTTTAATTACAATCTCATCAAAGAATGCTTTCTAACCTTTTTTTTTCTTTTTGGCCAGTTGATAGTAGACAATCGGATGAATCACATCAAAGCTCTTCCATTCGACGTCCAAAGAATACGATTCCACAGATGAGTTTCTCACGGTCATCTACGATTGTACTCCGCTGTCAAATTCCTATTTCTGTTACTGTAATGTTAGTAACTCATCAAAACCATTCCAACCAATGTTTTAACATTTCTAATTCATTTCCATTTCACTACGATGTCGCCATGTTGAAATCCAAAAATACTTTAGATACTGCGTGCTTATAACGAATATATAACTGTATTCATGTTTTGTTGGTATTTCTCGTTAGTTATTTATTTAGGTAATATTTTTATTCCATTGCATTTTCAGATAAGGAATTAAATCTACTTGAATCAATTTGTTTTCTCACATAGTTGTAACTATTACAATCCTTGATCTTTCCGTATGGTTGTAGTAAATTCTTTATTAATAAGCCATTCAATTATCACTTTTTTCGGTTACAATTATTATTGATGATTACTTCGAAAGAAATTTAGTCAGAAATCCCTAGAATTGTTTGACTGATTATTATTTTTCATGGAAAATACTTTCATAGACCAAAAGATCTTAGACAGGTTTGTATTCAATAAAAACACAAGAAAATGAACACTGTTTACAATTTTCACATAAGGAGAATGACGCATGCGCAATCCTTCTAATTCCCGTGATGCAAAGCGAAACAAGGTAAAATAACAATAACTTCGAAAGAACTTAAAACCTACTTTCCTGCCATTGTTATTTCTTAAAATTTCTTGTTTTTTTATTTTTTAATTAAATTCAAAAAAAGACAAAATAAAATGAAAATCCTTTTTGTTTATTTACTGAATACAATGTTGTCTGGAAAAAAAAACCCAATTAAATCCGCATTATTCACTTTCGCGGACAAAAACGGATTAACTTTGAAACCATTCAAAAATGAACGGATTAAGGTTAATCCTCGTTGTTTAAAATAATGAAATATTAACAGAAATAATAGAAATCCATTGTTTACATTCCGATTTCTATTCGTTTACAACTAAATTGTTTTTTTCAAATTCTTGTGATCTCTGGTTATTCATTAGCCCAGTATTAAAACTTTGAAATCTTTTAATTGATTGTCCAATTATAATAAAAATAGGATTGTATAGAATATAAATATTATTAATAAAAGCAAAAATTAAATTGGAAGGAATTAATTAGTAGGTTTTCAGAAAGAAATTAAGAATAGTAATTAATTTGGTTGAAATTAAGAATAGTAATTAATTTGGTTGAAATTAAGAATAGTAATTAATTTGGTTTCTCTGTAATTCTAGGGAGATTTCATCTTAGAAGGAA
>JAFIDM010010028.1:1783054-1807148 GCA_023159025.1 Thereuonema tuberculata
CTTCACTTCAAACCTTCTCCATTTGGTAAAAAAATCACGTGATCAGTACAAATTAATGTTATATTCTTATTGTATAATCCAAAAATCCCGTAGAACAATATTTGCCCATTCCCTCCCCCCGTTTACACCCCTTAGGGCTGGATATCTGTTTTGGAACTATGCATACACTTCAAGAACTTTTGCCCCCCTCCCCGCCGTTTACTTTTCGATTTTGACAAAGAACACTTGTGTCAAAGTTCGTGTTTGCAACAACATCGCTTTCATGAAATTAATATCGAGATCGGAGAATATAAGACTTCCCACTCCTTTCTGCCCTTCTCCAGATCCCTATCACTTCAAACCTTCCGAAGTTCGTAAACAATTACATGATCATTACAAATCTATATCTATCCTGAACACCCCGTTTTGCTACGAGATTAAAATGCGGCGCTATTATGTAAAACAATATTATGTAAACAAGTTGCACTTGTCCGAAGTTAACCAAGTCAAATACTATACACACACATATATATATATATATATGTGTGTGTGTGTGTGTATTTGACCAAGTTCATATGTGGCGCTATTTTGCACAACCATAGTTTAGTTCCAATTGTTACACATCAATATTTAGTTGGCATTGTAGCCACCAGGTGCATATATGGCGCTATTTCATGGCTTTCACCCATTTTCAACCCCTTAGGGATGGTTAATCAAAATCCCAGAAGCTTACTTTTTTCAAGCAGAACTGAAGGAAGCTTTCTGCCAAATTTCCGTTTCCTGGCTGTAATGGAAAGAGACGAATTAGATATTAGTCAGTCAGTGAATGCTTTCGCATTGATATATATATATATATTGTGACGGTACAATATTAACATGTGTCGAATGAATGCTGCGGTATGTGCGCAAATACCAAAGGGGGATGATGATAATTAATATTACGGGACGCAACGCTGGCCTCTGCTGAGATCGACTCCTCTCCCCTCTCGTTCGTTGGGCGCCAACAAGGAGTAACTCGTGATGAATTTCTGTCTCCACGTCCTGGGCTGTCGTCGGTCGTCTATCTCCCTTCCGTCACCCCTGGTTTATTCTAACTCGGCAACCTCGGAACATTGTGGTCAACACTGATCCAATAAACACTCAAGCACATACAACTCACAGACAACAACAAACTCTTATTTATTAACAAATTTCCTTTGGACATCAACAACTGAAACTCTCAGGAATCCCGTTACTGACACTATTAACACCGATTTTAATAACTACACGGCGCTCCGGTCTTGGAGACGTGGCATGAAATGCGAGAGCTTAGCTTATCTATAACCGCTCCTCATAAAAACTGGATTCTGGCTGACTTTACACGAATTAATCCATTACTAAACTAAAAACACTCACTTATATCCTATTCCAAACTATTCGCACAGTTAATGATCAGTATCAGAGGTTATAATTAAAATTCCGTCTCATGGCTTTGCTTCTGTTGTACTAATTGAACACACCTATCACAGTAACCTTGTTTTCGTAGCACGTACTAACTTGTATTCCGTCGTCTCAGGATTCTTTCCGGAGCACCAATTAATTCACTATTGCACTGATTCACTAAATGATATCACGCTATTGCTGCACAAACTTTCATTTCGTTGCACTGAATTATTTAGAATTATTGCACTGACATATTTCTCGAAGCACTGTATTAAATACTAGTAGTAACCCGAACTCACTTCACTGGTTTCAAACTGCACTAACACATTTTCAATTCCGGTAACGGAGATTAACTGCGCACGACAAGTTTAGCAGCGGAAGACGGGCTAATCCTGGTCCCTATCTAAAGTCACTAAATTTTAACACAATGACTAACTGTCATTAGTTGAAGCGTCTTACGTTGAATGACATAGTAACACTGTTGGAAATACACGCCTAAATCCTGGCGTTCTAACGCTAAGATGAAAGGGCAGGTCTTCCTGACCTTATCTGCTCGAAGCTATTCTAACTTAACACCTGCTTAAATAAACAACCGCGCCTTGAGTAAAACACGTCATAAATTTATCCTTCAATGAGGGGTCGATAAACTGATCATTACCAAATAAGGTGTTCTGACCTAACGGATTTCTAAGAAAATTACGAGTCATCGACTGGAGAATCAAACACATCACTGGAAAGACCCCATGTCCTTATATGGAAAGTTGACTCTGCAGGTGCGAGATGACGCAATCACCAGCTAATTTCCTTTTCGTTGCAGAAATTACAAAAGGAAAACCTCTTTCTAAAACTAAAGCTAAGGCTAAGCTCTTCGCATTTTGACAAAATTAAATTAATTAAAGAAAAATGCTTAAATTATCCCAACACGAATATTTGAAATATTAAAATATTAAAACATTTTCTTTATACTTTAAATACCAAATTCAAGATCTTATAAACTAGCAGTTACAACATTTGCTATGAAATACGCGTCTCGTCACAATATATAATATATTCTTCTTCAATCACAAATGTAGAAGTAAGGCGATGTTAGTTTTTAATTAATTCCTTTTGACGTTGAATATCCATCGTGTAATGAGGTCAGATTAAAAGATATTGTTATGCAAAGTTGAAACATGAATAAAAACCCTCTCAGGTTTTAAAGAAATGAGTCCAGTCATTTAGTGAGGATTTTAGGTTATTTTTTCAAGAGGAATGGAGATTAAAAGATCTTTGTTTTAAGGTGGACCATAAATAACTTACGCATCAAGTTTTATGGAAATCGTCCGGTCGTTTTAAGGTGATGGAAAACAAACGGAAAACACTCGAAAGTAAGAATAATAGTGTTTCATAAACTCAATTAACTAAGTTCAATTTGAGTAATTCATTACAAATGTCAAGTTTGAATTCAAAAAAATTGAAAATCGCCATTGAAAGAAGAAGATTGTTACTGTATTTTAAAACAGTGAATATAGACTGATTTATTTTCATTTCAGCCAGAAAAAGATTTCCATCAGACACTTGTTTTAAGCCCCAACAAAAAAAAAAAAAGCTTACCATATAAGGAAATGATCGTATCTCTTAATCATGTCTGGAAATCCACTTGATAGAAAATAAGAAACAAAACAATAAATACTTAAAGTTGAATAATTGAATTCTAAAAAAGTTCAACTTTTAAATATTTATTGTGTTTGCTTTCTTATTTTCTATCAAGTGGATTTCCTGGCATGATTAAGAGATACGATCATATTTCCTTATATGGTAAGCTTTCTTTTGTTGTGGCTGCTTAAAACAAGGTGTCTGATGGAAACCTCTTTCTGGCTGAAATTCAATCTTATAAAATAAAACATTCAATGGTTTTAAAATAACAAGTCTTTTTGATTCAATGGTGACTTTCGATTTTCTTCTTTCCATTTTTTCGACTTTTGGGTTTTGTGAGACTTTGAACGTCAAAACAAACATCCTCATAAATCGAAGACCGTCAAGAATTAGATTCAGATCAGAGATGTTTTCCATAGTTTCGATGGAAAAAAAACACTTACTTCGTAATAGACTTCGTGGAGCCTAAGTTTGTAACCTCGTAATAAATTGTATTTAAATGAATCTTTACTTAGATTTATTATTTTTTCAAAAAATATATACAATCTGTAAAATTAAAAAATTAAAAATGAAATATAGATTTCACCCCAATTATATCACAGCAAACACATGTTAAAGTTCACATCTAACCACAGAATTTCAACAAAAAAGACTTTAATTAATAATAATTTAAAGAGAAACACGAACTCTACTGAAGATTATAGGTTATGGAAGAATAAGGTTAAAGATCTAAAGGAAACGTTATTAATGAATAAATATCCAATGAAGTTTGTTGATTCTGTTATTAGTAAATTTTTTAGGAATAAAAACAAAATTATTTTAGATAAAGCTAATGTTGTCAATCCAAATTATAAATTTTTGGAATTACCTATTGGAATAAATTTGGATAGTAATAGAAGAGAGGTTTATAATGAAAATAAGGTAAAAATCATTTATTAAAAAGGTAATCGATTATTTATGAAAAAGATTAAAAATAATGATTTTAGTGATTTACATAAAATGGAGGTCATTTACGCCTTAAAATGTAGAAATTGTGGTGAAATCTATATTGGAAATACTGGGAGATCGTTGAGGGAACGGGTTGACGAACATTTAAGAGCATACAGAAGAAATAAGAAAGGAATTTCTGACTGGGCGGATCACTGCCTTAGTTTAAACCATAATCCGGATCCTCTGATCAACATATTACATGAATCTCATGATGAGACGGAAAGATTACTTTTAGAATCTTGCTTTATCAATTGGAGTAAATGCATAAATAAAGAAAGATCTTTGAAAGTAAATGAAATTTCTTTTGGAATGTTTAAATTTATCGATAATAACAGAAAGCTAAAAGAGATGCTAAACTTTGTATAGGTTTGTTTTAATTTTTGTTTAAGTTTTAGATTATTTAAATTGTTTGTTTAGTTTCAAATTGTTATCTTTTCACGTTTAGAGAGTGTATGTTTAATTTATTGTTTGATATTTATTTTCACGTTTAAATTGTATGTGATATTTACTTTCACGTTTAGATTGTAATGATTGTTTATTTTAGAAAGAGAAAGATGGTTTCTTTTCTTTCTATTTTATGTACACCTTGACAAAGATTCTTGATAAAAGAAACGAAATATTGGTGAAGTTAAGTTTTGGCGTCTTTGTTCACACTGAAGAAAGTTTTTGTTTGTTTTATTTATTCCTAGAGCAAGGAATTAATTACAATCTGATGGTAATGCATATGTTTTAGTAACTGGTTGATAATGATTGATGATGTCACATCGCAGACCTCCTCCTCCTGTCGTTACTTAGTTGTGATGTCAATCTTCGATCCAACGTCGATCATTGATTTATTTTAATGAATTCATTTGATTAAATTATAATTCTTTATATAGTATATTGGAGTGTTTCTTATCTCATATATTTGTCTATAATCGAAATACATGAGTGTCTTATCTCATTTAGCGATAAGTTTGTTAAAATCGACTGCGTTATATTTTACTGTATTAATTTTTGAGGCTTCTGATACAAGTATCAGAAACCTTATAACCCTGCTTTGTCCGTCTGTCTGTGGACAATTATCATTAAAATATCATTAAATTATCATTAGCAACAATCACAACAATTGCAACAATCACAACAATTGCAACAATCACAAGAATCGCAACAATTGCGTCTTTTGCATGCGCAACAAACACATTTATAAAACAGCTCTAACTCAATTGCGACAATCACAATAATCGCAACAATTGCGCCTTTTGCATTCGCCACAATCACATTAATAATAATAAGGAAATTAAAGCAATATCAATTATATTGTCTTATAGTATCAGAAGACGTTGAGAAGCAATGTGATTGGTTTACTAATCGCTTTCACTATCTTCTTTATTTCCAACTATTTGCATGACTATTGCCTTCATTTGTTTATTTATATTCTTTACTATTTATTACTATTATTATTTTAAAGGGGGGCAAAGGCTAATTAGGATTTCCCGGTCTCTGATCGGGTCAAAAACCCTGATGGAACTGATATTTAACTCTTGCGGTGAATTTCGGTGAAATCCGGAGGGCCTAATTGGTCAAATCCACTTTCCTCACCTCCACGCGGGGCCCCCTGGGATCTTTTAAGATGCGAAAGAGAGAGTGGTGTGCGGAAAGCAACGGGAAGCTACCGCATTTACTTTTCCCAAGAAAAACTGCAAACATGGCATGATGAATCTTTCCTCGGCAAAAAATTCCGGACGTAAACTATCCCCCCATTCGGATGTCCGGGAGAGGGATACTGAGGAAGGTTACATTATGAAGCAACTCAAACGACAGAAGAAAAGAAGATTGAGGATTGGATCATGGAATGTGAGAACTCTTCTTCAAGCGGGGAAGTTGGAAAACTTGAAGGAAGAAATGAGAAGAAACAGAGTGGATGTGATGGGAGTATCAGAAGTGAGGTGGAGAAATAGTGGTGAGTTGGTGAGTGATGAATTTAGAATGCTTTATTCAAATGGTGAATCTAAAGGAAGTCATGGTGTTGGTGTACTACTGGGACCATGTGTGAAAGATAAAGTGATATCAGTACGTTATGTAGATGACCGGATGATAATGGTGAGACTACAAGGGAAAAAATTGGACTTAGTGCTAGTGCAAATTTACATGCCACATAGTGGATTAGAAGACGAGAAAGTGGAAGAAAACTACGAGAAGATAGAAGAAATAGTTGAGAAAGAGAAGAAGGGTGCATGTGTAATCCTAATGGGCGACTGGAACGCAGTAGTAGGAGAAGGACAAGATGGAAAAACGGTTGGAAAATTTGGACTGGGAAAAAGAAATGACAGAGGAGAATCTTTGGTAAATTTCTGTAAACGGAATGAAATGATTGTTGGAAATACGTTATTCCAACAGCATAAAAGAAGACGATACACGAGGACATGCCCAAGGGATGACAGTAGATATCAGATAGACTATATACTCGTACAGGAAAGATACCGAAATTGCTTAAAAAATGCAAAGACTCTACCAGGAGCGGATATTAATTCAGATCATGTCCTACTGATAGGCGAAGTTGATATTCGTCTGAAAAAGATAAGAGGAAGGCAAGTGACGAAGAAGTTTGATATAGAAAAACTTATGAACGAAGAGGAAAAAAGAAAATTTGAAGAACATTTTCAAAAGAAAGCCTCTAATTTAGAATCCACACCTGAAAATAGTAATGAATATTGGACTCATCTAAAAAGCTATATACAGGAAACAGCAGAAGAAACAATAGGATACAGAGAAGGTAAGAGTAATAAGAAACCTTGGGTCACAGGGAAAATGTTGGAGAAGATGGAGGAAAGGAGAAAATGGAAAAACATCAACACAGAAGAAGATAAAAGAAATTACAAGAAACTAAACAACGAACTAAGAAGAGTAACTGATAAGGCGAAGGAAGACTGGATGAAACAGAAATGTAAAGAAGTAGAGGATCTAGAGAGAAAAGGAAGATATGATTTAATGTACCGCGAAGTAAAATGTTTGGATTTCACAAATAAGAATAAGAAGTCCATGTGGTTGATAGAAGACGAAATCGGCAATGAAATAACCGACAAACAAGGAATTTTGAACAGATGGAAGAAGTATTTAGAAGAATTATATCAGACAGGGAATCGTCCAGATTACTTAGCTATTGAAGATGAAACAGCTGTATCAGAATACGAAAAAGGATGTTGTATTCTAAGGGAAGAAGTTGAGCTAGCGATTAGGGAAATGAAGAATGGGAAAGCAACAGGAGTTGATGGAATACACATTGAGTTAGTTAAATGCTTGGGTGAAGACAAGAAGCAAATACTATCATTATGCAATGAAATATATGAGAAAGGTGAATGGCCTGATGATTTCATGGAAACAGTATTGCTACCAATACCGAAGAAAAATAATGCCAAGAAGTGCAATGAGTTCAGGACTATCAGCCTTATATCGCACTCAGCGAAGATTCTTCTGCGAATACTGAACAGATGTTTATATTCTAAGGTGGAAGGAGAGTTGGAAGAAGAGCAATTTGGTTTTAGGAAAGGAAAAAGTACGAGAGATGCAATTGGACTGCTGCGAACAATCGGCGAAAGATATCTAGAAAAAAATAAACATGTGTATGCAGTATTTGTGGACCTAGAAAAGGCTTTTGACAGAGTGGATTGGAATAAACTTATGGAAATCTTGAAGAAAATTGGTGTGGATTGGAAAGAGAGAAGGCTAATAACTAATCTTTATATGAAACAACGAGGCAAAGTCAGGATAGGAGAAAAAATTGTCAGAGGGAAGTGGAATAGGGAGAGGGGTGCGACAAGGATGCCCTCTATCACCTACGCTGTTCAACATCTACTTGGAGGAGTTAGTGAAGAATTGTTTTCAGAACATGGGAGGGGTGATAGTAGGAGGAAGAAGAATAAAGTGCATAATATTTGCTGATGATATGGCATTGTTAGCAGAAGAGGAGATGATATTAAGGGATATGCTACTGCAGCTGAATGACAGCTGTGAACAATATGGAATGAAGATAAATGTAAACAAGACAAAGACTATGGTTATCGGAAGAAAGACAAAGAAGATAAACATAAGTATTCGGAATGAGACATTGGAACAAGTGAACAACTTTAAATACTTAGGGTGTACTATAAGTAGTGATATGAACTGCTGCCAAGAAGTCAAGAGGAGGATAGCAATAGCAAAGGAGGCTTTTAATAGGAAAAGGAGCATCTTCTGCGGACCTCTGGAAAAAGAACTAAGGAAGAGACTAGTGAAGTGCTTTGTGTGGAGTGTGGCATTGTATGGGGCAGAAACATGGACATTACGACGCAGTGAAGAGAAACGACTAGAAGCATTTGAAATGTGGATATGGAGAAGAATGGAGCATGTGAAATTGACAGACAAAATAAGAAATGAAGCTGTGCTAGAAAGAGTGGGTGAAGAAAGAATAATGCTGAAACTGATCAGGAAGAGAAAAAGAAACTGGTTGGGTCACTGGCTGAGAAGAAACTCCCTAATGAAGGATGCACTGGAAGGAATGGTGAACGGTAAAAAAGTTCGAGGCAGAAGAAGATTTAAGATGATCGACAACATTATGGTAAATGGATCTTATGTGGAGACGAAGAGGAAGGCAGAAAATAGGAAAGATTGGAGAATGCTGGGTTTGCAGTGAAGGACCTGCCCTTGGCAGAGAACTATGTATGTATGTATATTATTTTAAAGTCATCAATCGTCACAAATGAAAAGCCTAAAATATTTTCAAGTTTTAAAATCTGTTGAATTAAAACATAGAAATTTTCCATTTTCTAGAAAAATAAATTAACTCCTTAAATTCATTCTTTAATTTAACTCCTTAAATTCATTCCTTAATTTAACTCCTTCAATTCATTCCTTAATTTAACTCCTTAAATTCATTCCTTAAATGAACTCCTTAAATTAACTCCTTAAATTCATTCCTTAAATTAATTCCTTAAATTAACTCCTTAAATTCCTTCCTTAAATTAACTCCTTAAATTCATTCCTTAAATTAACTTCTTATTAATTTAACTCCTTAAATTCATTCCTTAATTTAACTCCTTAATTTAATTCCTTAAATTCATTTCTTAAATTAACTTCTTAAATTCATTCCTTAATTTAATTCCTTAAATTCATTCCTTAAGTTATATCCTTAAATTCATTCTTTAAATTAACTTCTTAAATTCATTCCTTAGTTCAACTCCTTAAATTCATTCCTTAAGTTATATCCTTAAATTCATTCATTAATTTAACTCCTTAAATTCATTTCTTAAATTAACTTCCTAAATTCATTCCTTAAATTCATTTCTTAAATTAACTTCTTAAATTTATTCCTTAAATTCATTTCTTAAATTAACTTCTTAAATTCAAGTCTTAAATTCATTCCTTAATTTTAACCCTTTTTTGAAATTGCGCGATAATTAAAGAACGAGCTTTAATAGGAGGATTCATTGTTTAGATTCTTATTCTTGTTTCGCCTTCCCATGGAAATTTCTTCACACTTGGACAAGATTCAAAAATAAAATTTAATCTGTTTAATAATCCTAAAATGTGCGTGTCAAGTATGAAGAATTCCATTCAGAGATTCAAACGTTATTGGAAGGAAATACACACAGTCCTACCAAAGTAGGCTAAAAATACTTTGTCGTCGGAGATTTTAAATAAATTCTTTTCTGAATTAAAGAAAAATAAAAGAGTTATTGCCAACTTATAAGTTTTAAAATAAGAAGAGAATTAGGAGCGTCCTATTTTCTTTATTGTTATTTATTATAAGTTAATGAGGGAAGGGGAAGTTGCCATCCATCGCAGAAAGTAGAAAGTTTAAAGAAATAGCCATAAGATGGAGCCACTTTGAACGTGATGATATCATTAGCTGAGAAAGATTGGAGAGAAAATAAAATTCACTCTCTTTCATTTCATTCGTGAAATTCACGAACGTGATTGAATTGGTTTTGTTAAGTTTAAAGTCTCAAGTTATTAAAGTAAAATACAAATGAAGTAGAGGATTCAGCAATTATTAAAATACGTATATATTTTTTCTCTTTGCTTTCTACATTCTTTGATATCTGCTATTGTTTTCATTAGAGATTTGTTTAAGACATTTACTCTTTATAATAAAGGAAATTTTTAATAATTTTTTTATTTTAATTTAGATGTTTCCTAGTATAATACTTTTCCATTGGCAAGTATGTAAGCAACGAGATACTGTTACATTCCAAGTGCAGACTCACAGCTACGCTAAGTAACGTTACTGTTATCTTTTTTTTTTCTTTTATATCCAACCAGACAAAAAAAGAAAGCAAAAAGTAAGCGTTTTCGTTAAAAATAACTCAAGTCCGTCACTTTATTTCAAAAATAACGGCAGGACAGATCGCTACCCAAAAAACAACTGCTGTCTTTTCTGCGATGTGTTCATCCCTGTGTGTCGCGAGGGTGTCTTTAAAACACAATCCATCTTATTTCTATAGGTTCTATTTTTCTTTAACTATGTAGATTTACGCACTATAAAACTATCTTAAAATGAAGATGGTAGCCTGAAAAGAAAAGATTTTCTTTCTCTCTTCGATTAGTCACAGCTGATAAGAAGTTTTTTCTTAAGTCAACACTAGTAATAGTGATTTTTTTCTAATTGCATAATTTAACTATTTTTTTTTTATTTGCCAAAAACTGGTCTAACGGATAGAACTCAGTGATTACCTAAGTGTCATCTAAAGAACTAGTTAATTAAGTAAATACGAGTAGGGTTCATTAGATGGAAGTCTTAATTACCTAATAAAGATCTGTTTTTCTTTGAAACTGGCATATCGTGTTAATTAATAGGTTTATGTTTCCATAATATTGACATAACAAAGATAGACAACCTTGAAACAACCGCGATCAACAGGGAATTATTCAAGAGAGAAATTTTAGTCAAGTCCTCCTGCTGCTAATTTGACACCCTTAAAAACAATCTAATAACCTTCTTCAGTTTAACCTTGTAATTAATAAAGCTATTAAACCTCTAATTGGGTTTTTATAAATAGAAAGCCTACAAACTCTATCTTCCCATTGATCGAAATACCAGCCATGAGACATTTGACAGATGGATAAAAAAGTCTTGTAGAAATCAGTTACAAAGGGAAAATTATTCCACAAAATCATTCCATTTCTAACTATTCTATGTATGTTTAAAGAAACCATTCCTATCCCAACATCCTCCAATGCAGTCTACATACAGTATTTGCTCTCAAATACAACAGCCTTAGCAAAATATGCCTTAACAAAATATCAGAAAACACGCTTTTGTAACTCAGTTTAAATAAACGAAAGTTAATATTATTTGGATGGAAAAACATTAAATTACAATAATTTCCTCTTTTTATTAATCTTTCTCTTTCTTAATAATGGTTCCTGTCCGTTGGTTTATGTTTTAGTGTTCGGTTTTTTTTTTCCATAAACAAATGGCATAAAGTGAATCACAAAAGGAGACTAATATTCAAGTGAAGGGAAAACGAAATCTTAATTTTTAACAACAATGAAATATAGGACGAATATCACGAAATAACATGAATACTTATGCCTTGTGTAGCCCTGATTACACAGTCACCCTCAGTGACAGATCGAAGATCCGCTTTGTTACATCAGAACAACTGTTTATCGCTGTTTTCTGATAACGGTTGCATTAGTGCTGCACTTCCGGTTTTTTTTCCACACTAATTTCCTGAACACACCCTGGAGGAATCACCCCGGAACTGAAAGCGAGGCTCGTTGCATTCAATTCAGTACATGTGTCACGACAAGAATACAACACTACGAATAAATACTTCGGTGGTGGAATAGAGGCTTAGGATTAGAATAAATAACACGAAATTTATTCTTTTTGGCAAAATACAAACAAAGTTCTTCCATGTAAAAACTATTTACTAATTTTTGTTATCGTAAAAATAAAAAGTAAAAGTTTCAAAAGATGCAAATGTAATTGACAGGATTCCAATTATTATAGTAAGATGAAAGAACTTAATCTACTGTTCGTTTTGAAAAGCGAGAACCACAACTCACAGACGATTCTACTCCGCAAAGGGGTGATACGCTGAGATGGGCACTTTCCTAAGACCTGTGGGGTTTTTTTAGTATCTGTTATTTTTGCAATAAGTTAGTATTTATTCTTTCCATAATTCTTTCTCGAAAAGCGCAAATAGAAAGCAGCTACTAGTAAACTAACACTGATAAAAAGTAAATATCCTCTCTTTATTTCTCCTCATCCCTATTTTCATGAAATCGAAGGAGACCTGACGCATGCGCAAAAAGCGTTGAAGTCTCTCGTAAACAAAGCCGAACAGTACTTTCCTTAGAACTTGCGTGTTTTAAACATTTAAATCTCCTTAATAAAAAAATCTCTATTTATTTAATTTCTGCCGAATCCTAACAGTAGAGAAACAATTCCCTTTCTTAAAGAAAAACAAACTAATTATGATGGACTTGAGCTACTTAATCTATTCCACCAGATGTTAATTTCAAATCAACAGAAATACAAAGTTTCGCTTCTAAGAGAACATCTTCACGCTCTAATGTCTCTACAAGGATCCATTAGATCTCCTCTTGCCTTTAAATAAGCACGCCAAGTTTCATGAAGATCTATCCAGTGGTTCATAAGTTATGAGGGAATCTCACTTTAATTACGCTAAAAATATCATAAAAATTAACTCCTAAACTACTGAGCAGTAATAGAAGAGTTCGAAAAACTTTAATAACTTGTCCAGATAACTTTAAAATATTCTTCTTTTTTCCCATTTTTAATACTTAAAATATGATTTCTGTTAAATTTGTTAACATTTCCAAAAGATTCGCTTTATTTGCAACCATTGTCAAAGGAAAACTTCCAGTGATAGAGGAACTTTATTGAAAAAAAATTACAGTTTAGTTTCACGAAACATTGAAAATGTCTCTGGAATTGAACTTAACATAACAGAGGTGAAAGAGATCTTCCCGAAGTGTCTTTTACATTCATTATGTGACGTTAAATTCTTAATTTACCAAATGTAAAGAAAGATATTTCTATGATTCCTTCAGCATTTAGGTCAACGCTATCTTCCCATTTGTATATTTAATTTTGTTTATCCAATTTTATACTTAACCACGACTTTCATCTTGTGGAACTTCATTACAACATCATCTACATTAAAGCTCTTTATCATCACCTTTTGCTCTTCATTGATATTCGATGTTTAGCAAGCAGCGAAGTCTCCTCAGGCTACTCCATCCTCTCTAATTACACTTACCATTGATTATCAATAGGTAGATTGGTTACCATTTATTATTATTATTTTTAACCCCTATATCAAAACTCCTGTATCCACACAGACTTTGACAATCTCAGTGATCAATTGCCGCCCCCTTTTTTTATTACTAAGAGATTTCAATTCTCATTCTCCAGCCTAGAGCTTTTCACATAACAGACACACAGTATTTGAAGATATTTTAGTTTGACGCCATTTTTTGAATATTCAACACAGGATCATCTATGCACTTCACATTACCACAATTTTTATTTTCCAAATTGATTTAGGACTTGGATCTGCTTTTCATGAAGGCAGTGACCATTTCCTTCTGAATGAACTCTCTCGTTCTATTCCTTCTCGTCTTTCTCCATGGAAGTTTGAATCGATGACATCACTAGCAAATGTGCTTGACGTCATTGACTTATTTAACACCATTAATAATATCATCCACAAATTAATAATATAATAATTTTAGCTCCTCTTGCAACAATTCCAATGTGAAAAGAATTCTAAAAGTCGAACTCGTCCGTTCGGACTTAGAACTATTCTGTTCTAGTTAACTTAATTACTAGAGTGTAAAGAATTCTATACGTCGAACTCCTCCGTTCGGAGCTTCAGAACTATCCGTTCTAACTAATGCGAAGATAAAATTATACTTCGAACACGTCCGTTGGGATATTTATTTTTCCGCCTAACAAGTGAACCTTGACGAATAATAATTAAGGTATTTACTAAGAGCAAATTCGTCAATTCGGAGCGAATTATATTCCTGCCTAGCCTTATCGTCCATCATCTTATTCTGCGATGACCACGTGATAGGGGCTACCAACTTGAATAAATCAGTCCGGAATTTATCTTTAATTCAACTCCATTCGTTGTATCTAGGACGACCATCTAAACATGTTCCTATCTTTTATCTTCAATGTTTGATATCCAAGGAAACAGCAAACCTTGCTGAACATCAGTTCTTAGACGTCCTTACTTCACAACACCTACCAGGGAACTCATCGACCTTATAGGTAAACAACAACGGTTTGATCCATCGCATACAACAATATCACCAATGCGCACTTTAACTTCATTAAGTGAATAATTAAATGATAATTAAATATCTATAAATTACTACCTGCCTCAGTAAGATGCTTGAGCGGATGGTGAATCGACGACTTTTCTGGTCTCTTGAAGGCGACAACCGTCTCAGCGTTGATCGAATATTGAACCTTGTTCGTTTGGAGGATGCAATTCGACAAAACAGAGCATATTCGATTGGAGAAAGCTTACGATGGCACCTGCAAGTTGGCATTTTGAAAGATCTGTACAGCGTTGGTTACTTTCATTCGTAATTTTCTTATTCGATCGCACCTTTCAGGTTCGCCTGGGATCAACTCTTTCCACTTCTTATTCTCAAAGACTGGGAGTGCTTGTTTTGACTTTATTCTGCAGAGATAAATGGACTCACATCTTCTTTGCCTCCTTGTATTGACAACTACGACGGCGGTTTTTACAGTAGGTCGACGATTTACAAGTTTCTTGTTTTTTTTTGTTTTTTCTGTCAACTTACGACCTATTGAGAAATAGCTGCAATTTGAATCGGCTTCTTGAAATGAACTGTTTCTAATAGATTTACCTTCTCTGCGTCAAAGACTGTCTGTGTTCATTTCACTTGATTTGACAAGGGTCTTTCTGAACCTAACTTGGCACCTTACTTGTTGTAAATCTCAACGTAAATTTCTGGACTTTATCTTTGACAAATAATTGAATTTTCAACAACACTTATAAACCTTAAGAAAAGACGTTAAATTGTCTTAAACTGCTTTCTCATACAACGTGGGGTAGTGATCGCTTAGTGTTACCGTATTTTCAAAGCACTTAGATTATAACTCTGTTGTATCTGTGCGGCTACTATCTGCCATTCGCATATTTGATCTTGTCTATCATCATTCGTTTTCGTCTTTTCGTACTTCTGATATTCAAATCTTGAAGAGGCATGAACTACCATTTATCTCGATCGGCATGTAAGTACTACACCGAGTACTTATCTCTTCAATACTACGGTCATATCGCATCACTTACCTGCCGTCTAGATCATTCTTTAGGCTGTCCTCGATAAGGAGAGCTTTTAGTCCTTCCGTCTTTCCAACTTTCGTCCATTGTGTGAAAACATAATTCGATAGATTACAACGTTCTGACATAAAGATCTCTTCACTATCTCCAAATTTTAAGTATTTCAAAGTCAGCTGTGATTTCTTATTATTAAAATATAGCAAAAATCACAAACATCATCACACTCTTCAAGTCTCTCTACGTGGAACTTTATACTTAATGAATATATAATTTCTGCTGTTACCGAGTCATGTAGGAATTTCTGGCAACGTTTTAATTGATTTACGTACTTGCCAAATTGGCGGCAACTCTTCCATTCAAGGGAATTCAATAACTTCTCAAGATTTCTGTACTTGGCTCTCTTACGTTTAAAGATCTTTTGACAGTAACACTTATTTCTAAGAAACTTCATCTGGTTTGCCTTATCTTAACTTCTGCTAAACACAGAACACACTACATTCGTTGTTATCAAAAATTACAATCGATCCACAAATATCGTCTTCTATGGGAACAGCCACAAGTTTGCTTTGCCTCTAATACTATTTCAACTATTCATCGCATTTTAGTTAATGTTCAGCTTTTAACAAACGTGAACGTCATTGCTTTTAACAAACGTGAACGACATTGCTTTTAACAAACGTGAACGACATTGCTTTTAACCCAATCTTTAAAAACAACACCCCTATGCATGATTTTAAATGATTCTGATCTTTTATATATTTCGTCTGTTTTAAAACTTATGTAACCTTTCCAAATTTTTATGATTTTCTCAATCTTATTCAACATTCCTTTTACAGTTACAATCTTCTTTTTAACTTTAAATTGTCATCTTACTACACTCTTTGACCAAAGAAATCGAAGCACCAGGAAGGAAGCGCCCAATTTGAATAAAACTTTGTAGTTGCCATTTGAAATGAAGAGAATTGATTCAATTTCACAGTGAAAACACATATTTTTATTGAACATTAGCAGAGCATTGTTACATTATCAATACTGTGATGAGCTACTTCTGGACAGAGTATCTTGTTATACTGATATAAGGCAGGACGTAAAGTGAAATAAACTTCTAATGTTGTCTTGTGGCAATCACGCCAACCTTGCTTCAACTGCTGCTCCAAATGCCTGATGTACGATGATGGATGCACTTGACATCCTAGCATTTCCCACAAATGCTCGATGAGGGACAAGCGTGAGACAGGGCAAGAAAGAAAAGGAATTCGTTACAAACACTGCTGAGAAGTGAGTGCAGTGTGTGTATGTGCATTATCCTGTTGAGAAACTGCTTCTGACATGTTTGGCAAGAAGGTCAAAGCAACGGGTTGCAGGGTTTCCTGCAATTATCATTGTGGATTTAAAGTTCCTTGAATCACTATGCTGTCGTAGTGATAGAAATGGATTCCCTCACTATTACAAGTAGTAGCTGTGAGCCTCTCGCCAATATTGCAATGATTTGAGCAATGTCCAATCCTCCTCCAAAGAGTGAAGCCGAGAAATAGGATCTACTCTCGAATGGTTTCTTACTGTGCTGAGTAGTGATGACTGTCTTGCAACCGATGACCATCGCATCGCTTAATGGACTGGACAGTGCTCAACTCCTGGCAATAGTGGTGAGAGCCATTACTTCTGTATAAAGGTGTGGGAAGCCATTTCTTATGATAGCAGATCCCCTATTGTAGTGAGTCGAGGAACTTGAAATACACAGCAATCTGTTGTTTTGACCTTCTTGTCACACCTGCCACGAGCAATTTTCCAACCAGATAATTCACATGCACTCACTTCTCAGCAGTGTCTTCAAGCAATCCATTCCCTTCCAGGATTTTGTTTCACTTCATGCTACAGCGTATATCAGCACCGTATATCAGCTATCAGCGTATAGCAGCCAAAAGTGGCTCAATACAGTCTTGATAATGTAACAATGATGGTGTTTTTGTTCAATAAAAATCTTGTTTTCACTGAAATTTGAATCAATTCCAATTCTCTTAATCCGAATGGCAACTATAAAGTTTCATTCAAAATGGTCGCTTCCTTTCTTCATGGTGCTTTAATTTTTTTGGGCAAAGAGTGTATTATTATAGTTTTATTTTACATTTTCTGATTGTTTTATAGTTCTTTTTATATTTGATACTTTTCATTGTAAGTTTTCTTATTTACTGTTTTGTTTCTATATGCGTGCTAGTTTTTTTTTTTTTTTGTTTTTTTTTTGGTTTCATTTAGATTTTGTTTTAATTTTTTACCTTCTTGGCGCAGCATAGACACTGTTGCTATTAAACCCCCATCAATCAAATCGAACCGTTTTAACTAGGACATGATTAAGAAAAGAAATTGGAAAGTATAATAAAGTAATAGATTTTACTACGCTTTGGCAATAAAACACAAATTGTTGTGTGTAATAAATAGATGTAAAACATAAATCCTACTTCACTACCCTTTGAAAAACTTGACATATTTTGCCTATTTGAAACATTTTAAAAATATCCTGTAATGACCGGAAATAAGCGTTATGAAGCCGTTCTGAATGTGATTTATATTTCAAAGCAAACTGCGAACAGCAACGCCAGGCGAAGACGTAGCGAAGAGGCTCCGCAAGATATTTCAAAATAAAATCAAAATATTATATAATTTTATTTTAATTTACGTGTTTATTGTAAATATAATAAGTATTTCGTTCGAAATGAAACAAGTCCAAAGGCTAAAACGTTTCATTGTAAATTGAAACAAGACTGACTGACCTTCAATGCAGGTGAAGTTATCCAGAGCGATTGGATGCCTTTTATCACATTCACATTTCTTCGAGGTTTTGCTGCAGACGCTATGAAGGAGATCATCACTGCATTTGTCTTCACAAACATCCCCTAAGAAACTGCCAATGGCTGAAATAAAAAAAAAGGACATATCATCCAACCTAAGAAAAAGAAAGGATATATGAACTAAGCGAGATTTCAACTGAAATGATCTGTAATTGACTTCACGAAAGGATAAGGAAGAACTATTGGTAATCATTCCAAAGACTATGAATGTAAAAATGTAAAATGAATGTAAAAATATCATTCAGTATTGTAATTTCTTAGAAAATGGTTTTGTTGTAACTGTTTCGTCCTTATTAGCACTCATCGATTAAATTTATCAATTGATGACCAACTCAGAAGATATTAGATCTCGTTTTCATTCTCAAAAGCACTTCGTATTCTCAGTCTTTATCCTTTTCTTTTAATGAAACTTTTAAAAAAAGGCAAATATTCTATAATTCACAGTTATTTCATTTCTGCTCTTAACCAAATAGATCTTTCATTTATCCTTTCGCATGAAGCAGTTGTCGGTTAGGGAACAAAATAACCAAAAATTATTTGTCCTAGGAAACTGAAACTTTCTTAGACGGTGTAGGTTCATATAGAGGAGGTTCCTACTGTTTCATAATATTCACGAAGTCAGTGGATAAATAAGTTTTTTTTTTTAAGGCAATCGTATTGGAAGTCGAACGTTGGTTCATCATCTTACTTCCGCAATACGTATTTGCTAAGTTTCATAAAAGGATTGATTTCTGTAACTCAAAAGCAGTTACTTACCCTTGAAAATTTATGGTTTCCAAAATACACTTCTTGTTTTGTTTTTGTTTTTTTTGTGAAGATTCAGTAAAAAAATATAGTTAAAAAATAAGAAGTTATGAAAACATATAAAATGTATTTTTCTTAAAATCTTAGTATTTCTTGTCAGGAAAACAATAGAAAAGAAATGTTTCAATTATTTATTGAAAAGAAAACATTTTGTTATAAATTAAATTAAATTAACGAAATACGCATTGAAGCTGTTTCTCAAATGAAACGAAAGCTAAAAGGATTTGTTTTAAAGACATCCATTGTTTAGATTCCAATGCTTTTCTATGGGGATTTTTTTATTATCTTCATGAGCTAATTTCTCGACAAAGAAACGATTTCCAAAATAATAGTTAAGTTGTACAAAGTTTTTAGGAACTCATACGAAGTTTGAGGAAGATCCATTCAGGAGAGAATACACACACAGACTGACTGATTGGATAAGCCTTCCTTTCTTAGGAATATAGACAGAAAATATCTTTTCCACATTGACATTTTGAAAATGAAGACACCAGAAATAAGGATTTTCGTAATCAACTCTGAGAGTATTTCAGAAACCAAAGTGAGAAGCTAAAGGGTTCTATTTTTGAAGTGGTTTTTTTTTTCATCTCTTAGTCTCGCCTTGAACTTTACGGTGACGACAATGGCGCACTTTTTGGCAACCGAGAACAACACGAAAGGCTACAACCAAAAGGGCAGATGATCCATCAATTCAGTGGCATTGGAATTTCCCAGGGAATTGAAGGAAGGACAATTCATCTTATTTTATTAATAGATTTTAATATAAAACAAGAAATTAGTTCTGAAAGAACATAAGTAAATTAGTGCGAGGTGAAATAGTCTGATAGCATATTATAGGTTACCTCTAATGTTTGTAAAATTCATATTAATCATTGCAGGAAAAAAAAAAGATCTGGAACAAACAAAAAGGGTGATTAGTAGAAAGAAATATTACATTCCATTATTATAAGGCTAAGTCTGTTTATCAGTTCATTGATATCAAAATTTACTAGGTAAGTTATTACATTTAGAACTGAAGTACAGGCTTATGATGTGTTCTTTTGATACAATTTGGGTCCATAAGGAAAGAATTTAGTTGCTGTTAAAATGGCAAAGAAACAAGAAACCAGTAACGAATTTCTTTGGAAGCTGAAAGTTTCAGTTTCGTTAAACTATTCTTTAATTCTTGGTTAAATGAAAATGTCTTTTACTAAGGAATTATGGGTAAAAAACCAAAGCATTGTTTTATTGTATTGTTTACAAATGTTGATTCATATTCAAACGAAGGCCTTTTTATAGAAAGGCATTTTTTTGTCTTACTATTTTTGTTTACTTTCCAATCAGTCTGTATTCCAGTGAATAACTTGATGGATCCTCTTGAAACTTGTTATGCCTATTTGAGGATTAGGGGCGATCTTATAATTGAAATCGTTTCCAAATGGGTTCTTGTCGAGAAATCAAAAGACAGAAATAGAAAGACTTTGGAATTCAAACAATGGACTTGTATTAATGTCGTAAATAATGAATATTAATCTATTAATTTGCGCATGGTTTAATAGGAGTTAATCTGTTTTATCAACTTAAGTAAATAACGCGGATTAATTAATTTGTAGATTTTAGAATTTGAGATTCAATAAAGTTTTTGTTTTTGTCAACGCATCCTAGTTGGAGGCAAGTAATGGTTTTGAGCTTCTTGTATTTGTGAAGTTGCTCCAATTGAGTTGTTGTTGTTTAAATTTCTAGAGTAAAAGCTTCTGTGTTTAGTTTTACTCAATTCAACACAATTGTGTTTCCGAGGTCAAAGTCAAAGGGATCTGACGAAGGATTCAAGTAAAGGAAGAATCATTTCCTTTAAAATGGGGTTTCTTCAGTGTTTCTTATTTGTTTGTTTTTTAAAGTCGTTGAAACGAAGATGGAAATTCCTCAATAATTAAAGAACAAAAATTAAAAAAAATACAAATAATGGAAACAAATATCCTTGGACGTCAAAAGGAATAAAGAAAGAAAATAAAACAATAATAATGAAACAAAAACCTTTGGGCGGAAAACCTCAAAAGAAGTTTGCCCAACCCCCACCAAAAAAAAGCCTTTCTTTTTTTAAAGCCCACATTTATCTTCAAATTCTAATATTTCTGCTAATATATATAATCAATTTTTCTTTTTCTGAAAATTGCCGAAATAAGATCAACTTTAATCATCCAACGACACGCTAATTAATGGATTACATAAAAGCAGATTAAAATTTCTACAGTAATTTAAATGAATCTTTTTAATATTAAAAGAAAATAGGATAGAACTCCATGGTTTAGATTCCAATACTTTGTGTAAAGGGATTTCTCGTTCTGATTTCTCTATAAGGATCCATTTGGAATAGATTTCAAATAGAAAAGTTCTATTCTATTTTTAGTCCTTAAATATCTGTACAAGTTTCAAGACCATCCATCCTGTAGTTCACAAGTTAAATGGGGAGAAGTAACACAGTGTCTGATTCTTAATCAGGAGAGGGAATCTAGCAAATGGTTGAGAAAATAAAAGTCAGTGAATAATTAAGTTTAGTTTTTATTACGGTATTAATAATAGGAATTTTAAATGAAGAGATATAATATTATCCGACACAATTCAAAAATAAAACAAACAAAAAATCCTCCTTTTTTTAGATATTTTTAATTTATGGCTAAATTAAAATAAATGTATAATTCCCTATTTATCTCCTAAAAATGAGATTGAATAAAAGAACTTCATTGGGATTTAATAAGGATTTTTCTAACTCTAAGTTGAAATCATAAAACAAGCGTAAAACAACTTTCGAATACAATTGTGTTAACATTCAAAAAATAACTGTAGCGAAATTCCTTTTGGTGATTGAAACTAGATATGAATTTCCTGTACTATTTTTGTTTTTTTATCACTCTGTGTCTTCCCCTGTGTTCTTTTCTGATCATTCGCTTCCTTCATTTTCCATCTATTCGTCTTTTACAGCCTTTCCTTAATTCTTCTCTACATTCACAAAATAAACCATTTTTCCTCAGTTTTTTTTCTGATTAAAAAGTGATTTCGATCAACTCAAATAGTAAGAAGGGGATGATCATTCGATTTCTTCCATTTTCTTTAGATCTACTCAAATAATAGAAGAAAAAGGAAATAAAACCAAGCAAGATTAACCCCCTCCCCCCACAACAACCCACTCCTTAAATAAAACAAGTGAGTTTCAAAATTACGTTAATAGGCTGTTTATCCTGATAGGAGGCTTTTATTATTGTCACAGCGGAAGATCAAAGACATTGATATCTACTTTCCTCGTCTGAATGTGGGTTCACAAATAATTAATTTTTATTTTATTTTAATTGCTGATGGATCATGTTGAAACTATTTAAATTACTTTTTCTAATTTGAAATCATTTCCAACTGGAGATCAACGTCAGAAGATGACAAAAGTTTCCTTAGGTAAACATTTACTAACCAAATAATGCATTTTAATCTCTTAATTAGCGCGTGGTTTGTTTGATGGAATTAAAATCAATGCGATTGAGGCAACTCAAAGGTCATTCATTTGTAGGTTTTCTTTTTTTCTTCTTAGTAGAGAAAATTTAAAAAGATATTAGGCCTTTTGTTTTTGTGTTTTCCGCAACTTTTAAAAAAAGTTGTTTAAAAAGTTAAAATACAAACAAACAAACAAAGAAGTTAGAAGAATTCAAAGCCTACTTTCCTAACAATGTGATTTCTGACGATGAAAAAACCTGTGTTTATTTTCCAATTGAAGTTGTTGAAGATGTGTAATTACAAATTGTAAAAAATTGAGTTTTTTTTTTATGGATGAAAACGTTTTGTGCAGCTTTAACACATATTTTCATTTGGATGCATAGATCCGTAGATATCCGGTGGATAAAGGTATTTCTAATACAGAAAAATTGCTGGAACAAAAACTTTAGACAGATTTTTCTCAAAAGTACATTTTTGTAACAAAACGTACCTACATCCACTTCAAATGCAATTGTTACTGAAGACAAACAACACAAATTTTGAATTAAATCAAATCCTCATGACTTACTGAATCGGATTAACTTAAATCCTATCATTGAGATTAATGGATTTAGCTAAAAGGAGATTATCCACAATGAAGTATTAGTAGATCCATTCCAATGCTTTTCTATTTTGTCCTAATCTCTGGACAAGGACACGTTTGGAAAAGATTCCAGAAATACGAATAAGATTGTCTTTAATTAATCCACGAATGAACACACCACGTGTCAAGTAGATCCACTCCAACGTTCCAAAGTTATTAGGGACACACACACACATGCAGACTGTTTGATTTGATGAGTCTTGTTTTGTTATTGGAAGTAGAATAAAAAAAAGTAAAAATATAACATTTTAAGGAAGCGGGCTTTTAATTCTTTCTTGTTATTGTTGTAACATCCAAATATAAAATAATTATACTAATATGTATTTTTCTGGGGGTGGCCATGGCCATTCTGGGGGGGGGCCCTGGCTCCCCTTATGCATTTCACTGAAAATTAGATTATAAAATACAAAACAAGACATTGACTGTGTTACAGTCTAAAATTGGCAAACAAATTTAATTTGTGAGATTTTTAATCTACTGTACTAGAAAAATAATGGTCATCAAATAAATCAGTCTGTCTGTATATATGTCCTAATAACTTTTGAACTACATGATGGATCATCTTGAAACTTAGTAACCACATTTAAGGAACAGAGAGGATCTAACTGTTATGCTTTATTAAATTAGACAGAATCCCCACACAATGGATTTCTATTAATATTTCACTCTTTTAAACAAAGAACATTATTTATCCTTCCTCTGTTGTTCGTAGTTTGACGTGATTAAAATTGATTCGATTTATATAATTCGACGCCGATTTGGTTCATTTTCGTTTTCTTAGAAAAGAGAAGATTTGTGTTTTATTCAGTAGATATTCGATAAAGAAAAGTAGGTTTTTTGTTTTGTGGTTTTCATGACTTGAAAAAGGAGAAACAAAAGAAATTAAAGTCTCTTTATTGCTTCTTGGAATTTCTTGTTGTGTTTCGGTGGCCGTTTTAAATTCCGTCCAGAAATGAAATAGACAGAATATGAATAGAAGAAATAGACAGAATATGAATAGA
>JAFIDM010010028.1:1807158-1823323 GCA_023159025.1 Thereuonema tuberculata
ATAGACAGAATATGAATAGAAGAAATAGACAGAATATGAATAGAAGACATCAAAAAACCGTAAATGTCAGCTTAAAAAAAAAAAAAGCTCAATCTTTAACATAGGGGCTGTTCATAAACTACGTACTCATGTCGGGGGCGGGACAAGCAGGGAGAGAGCGGGATCAGATAATATGGGACGTCATATTACACTTCACTTACGAGCAGTTTTTCAAATCAAAAATACCCAGTAAGAAATTCATTAAAACACCGGCAATTATCTAAACTTGAAAAATCAAGCAAAAATATGTTTGAATATGAATCCAAATGCAAAATTTCTCCATAATTTGATTTATGGATTCGCGAATATGTAGAGCCATTCCAGATGATTCTAATGGTACAGAAATAGAACAGCAACCACAGTATCTACCACAAATTATAAAGTGTACAACAAAAGAAGGTTGCAGTGAGACCAGGAGCAGCTTGTGGTATCCAATGGATTTCTACTTCAACCAATGAAAATTGAGCAACTAATCGTAGCACCATCAGATGATGATGGAATATATCTCAATTGACTTGATTGAATCAGTGTCTGTTCTGATACCAATAATGGAAATCAATGAGTACCTTGGACAGGCACTGATTAATTAATGACTGCCCATGGATTCCCAAGAGTTTTCAATTATTTGATTACTTATTATTATTTAAATTTTAAGGAATTTTAATGGTAATTTACTTTCGAACTTCGATTATTTGATTCAGTATTAGTAGTACAAAAAAAGGTAATTTTAATTTTAGAGTTTGATTTTCTCTTAAGATTCAGCTTTCGATTAGTTGTGCTGTCTGTCGGTGGCGTTTCCAATGTCACATTAGCTGCCCGATGCTTCCCCGCAGTGCAACAAACTCTCAGCTCTTACAATTTTTTTTAACCCCCTTTCAGTGCAAAAAAAAAAAGGAGCTAAAATTTGATTTACGTCAACTCCTTAAGATCCTGAATAAATGATAAAAATTTCAATGGATGTTTCGATCTGACAAACCTAACCATTCCCTTGTTAGACTGGTTTAAGGAAAGCAATGCAGGAAAGCACTACTTCGCAATGTGACATTGGAAATGCCACCAACAGTACCTATATCTATAATAACAAAAAAAGGACAGTTTTAATTTTAGATTTTGATTCTATTTTCTAAAATTTACGAAAGAGGCTTGCCTACAGTTTTACAGTGACTCTTTACAGGAACAACCAACAAGAAATAATTTGCCTTTTGGAAACACGAACTGCCGTTAGACGCCCACCAGCATTAGGAAAAGTTAGTAGCCCTCAATGCGAATACAATTGAATAGGATTATCAACGATCATCTTAACCGAGATCTACATTTCTAAAATTCTAGAAAAAGGCACGGAATTTTCTATTGGTTTCACTAATATTCGGGTTATAGATACATTGGCGGGATTCAAGCAGGACTTATTAAGCACAGGGATATAATGCAAACCAATGCTATCAGAAAACAGATGGGTGAAACAAACCCAAGCCCTGAACCCCCTACAATTAGAGGCCCTTTATCAACTTAATAGAGATATTTCTATTACTAAAGATGACAAAGGAGGAAATGTCTTGAAAGCTCAGAAACACAACATTTACAACGACTAACGACGGAATTAAGAAAAATAGAGAAAACCAAGAACAAAGTAACTTCTTTGACTAAAAATTGGTAGATAATTTGCACAAGAAGAAAATCATCGACAACAAACTAAGGAACAGCTGTCACTTGGATAATATCCCTAAATTCCGAGGGATCCCCAAACCCCACAAACAAAAAGTAAACAATGAATTTTATCTCGTCCGGCCAATTATTATTATTAACTGCTGCGGATCCGTTATTTCAATAATATACAAAAAAAGGTAAATCCTCTTAATCTATTTCCCTTCAAAATGGGCTAATCCCCAACAGCCACTCGTTTATCAGCGACTTGAAAGAAATTCAAGTTCAAGATAAACATGAAATGCTACAGCGCTCGTCACCAATATTTCAATAAAGGACATCGAATACAAAGTCGCTCTTCCTGAACTTGAAAATCTTAATGTAGGACCTATATATGAAACAATTCAACATTTAATTTGGTTACAAATCTTCCAATTAGACGGAGACTTCAATCTACTAGAAAAAGCATCTTTCTGGGTCTTCCCGCGTGGGCGTTAATAGCCGAAATGGTCATGACCTTCACCGATGACAAAACTACTACCATGCTAACACGCCATCAGTTTTTACCGATGTATGTTGATGACTTGTTTTTAATCGTCGTCAAAAATTAGGGCAGATGATATTTGAAACATCTTCAATAACATCACCTACGAGATTAAGTTTACCATTGAAAAAAAGAGCATCAGTTGACATTCCTAGACATCCAGAAGAAGGGACAAAATTTCACATCAGCTGTTTATCGAAAGCCTAGGGCATTATGATGACCTTTCATTCTAATGTACCGTCACCGTCCAATGTACAACATTCCTCTTGTGGCTACAGCCTTTTACACATCTTCTGACGAAACCATATTCGAGAAAGGATTCAACACAATCACCAACATGGCTATGAAGAATGAATATCCGCCTGCTTTTATCAAGAATACTGTTAGACAGTGTTTACATAATCCCGATAAATACAAGCATACCAATAAATCCAACTTTTACATCCCCTATAATGACAGTTTGTTTGCTCACGATCCTTCAACCTTATAATGTAGGTGTTACTACAAAAAAAAAAAAAAAACGATGTCGCTAAGACACTGGCCTCTTACCTCTGTGTCCCGGGTTCGGTTCTCATGTGGGTTTCGTTGATGGTGACGATCCGCGCTGGACAGATTTTCCCGGGGTTCTCCCGTTTCCCTGCATTTCTCACACCATCCTTTCTCAGTCTTTCTCTCCGTCTGTCTTTATTTCCGTGGGATAGCACAGTAGATCTTTCAGGTCGCGGTGCTCGGCTGTCAAGCCACCCACGCTCACCACATTACATTACATTACATTACATTACTACAAAAAAACAAAAGACAAATCTGCAATTTGTTAACCAAGCTCCCCCTACGAGCTTAAAGAGCATTTGCGGACCATGCGCACCGGTAACCTTAATTACAACAAATTGGCCCATGTATATAAAACAGATCACACATTGGATTTTCTTTTCCCAATGCTTTTAGGTAAAGAAAACAGTCATTACTTAAGTAAATTTAAAGAGTTCCTTCTTATTCTTTTTACGCTCCCTATTGACTAAGGTCTCTCCTATGTACATGAACTGATTATTCAGGCATCGAGTATTGTAAATGCAATGACTAAGCTTTCAATAGACTCGTCTACGGAGTTCACTAATGTTGTGGGTTTTTTTTCGCCCTCTTGCCCCCACCATATCCATTTCGATTGGTCGGTTGTCCACCTCTACCCCATGAACCATTGACTCAACCGTTGTCATGATTTCTTTTTAAGCACCTTCTTAGTATTTGACAAAGAATACTAGAATCGTCTTCGAAATTACTCATGTTTTTATTCTTAGTTTTAATTACGTTCACAATCAATTTTAACCTTTACATGATTTCTTAAATTCTACCTTTTTTTTAACTCATGAAAAATTCTAAAATATAGTGGATACAAATTTTCTTCTGAAAGAAATAATTAATTACAGAAACATCTCAAAAATAAAAAGATACTAGGAATCAACATCTTCTAAATCTTTGAAGATGTCTCATCCACATTAATTAATGGATTAACTAAAGAAGATTAAAATTCAATGTTTAGAACAAGGCAGCATAAATAGAAAGAGAATAGAAATGCTTTCTTTACATTCGAATGGTTTTCATTGGGAATTTTTCTCTTTTCTGACGAAGACTCATTTGGATAAGATTTCAATGTTTTCCGCTCTTCCTTGAATAAGTTTAAAGGAGATTCATCGAGCGATTTCAAAAATTTCCAGGGAAGACACACAGACAGACTGAGTGATCTAATGAACCTCATTTACTAGGAAAGTTGGTTAAAAAGAAGATGGTATTAATTTTGCTACTTATTGAACCTAATGGCCAAAAACCAACAGAATACATTTAGGAATATTTACGAAATGTCAAAGTACAGACAGACGGACACACGTATTCCAATTTAACTTTGCATTCTACAATTTTTTTCTAATCCTTTTTTTTCCTTTCCACTATGATTAAATAGAATCAGAAAAATCCTCTGATAGCTAATATGTAGCCCACCAGTACATAAATTGAGAGACTTGTTCTGCAGATTTACAGTGAAGCCGACTTTTGATTTCTGGGGGAGCTTTTATTTTTATTTCAGATATTAGACGATCTTTTAAAGACATTTGCCTGAACCTGCATTGAATTCCATTTTCAGTTTGGGATCCTATGCGAAAGGTGAAATCGAAAAAAGGAAAATATTGGGAAAACGCAATTTTTAGGCTTCTGAAAGACGCCTTATATCCCCGGTTTGTCTGTCTGTGGACACATAACCCACAATGTTTCGCAACGGCTTCTGTTTGCTCAGTTGTAAGTGGCCTGAATGTTGAATGTTGTAGGTGGCTCAGTTGGTTAAAGCGTCTTGCTAATAACGCGAAGGTCGTGGATTCGATCCCCTCATGAGCATTTTTTTTTTTCATTTTTTTTCTTCATTTTTTTTTTCTTTCCATTTTAAATCTTTACACAATTTCTCAACTTCAGTTTTTTTTTAATCATTATTAGAAATTCAGTCTATTAACAAGGTTTGAGTTAAGAATGACGATTATTCCATTTAAATAGGGGTGGGTAAGATAGCATGGGGTCGCAAACAGACTCGCGCGAGCATTTTCTAGACCACCCCGGCGCAGTCTATTCTAAAGTAGAGGTGACTAAGAAGCCATTGCGAAGCACTGTGATTGGTTTACTAATCACTATTCCTACCTTGTTCTATTCATGCCTTCACTTATTATCATCAATAGGGATCTGGGACGGTTGTTTCGTCCTTGTAGGATTCATCAGTCAGATTTCTATTGAGGCTCAACCCAAGGCGTGGATTCCCTTCATCTCCCACCAAATTTATTTAGATTTATTTGGGTTTCCGGTCCTCTGGTATTTTTTGTGAATTCTCACTATTTCTCTTATTTCAGTGCAAATGAAATAGACTCCTAATTTATTTATAACCAACGAAGGGTTATCAATTACAGAATAATTATTTAATTATAAATTTTAGGTTTATTTTCGTAGAACCTTATATTTTCAATTAGAAAGCTAATTAATGTTTGTTCTTTGCTATCAATGTTAAATACCGGTCGTTCAAATACAATAACGAGATATTCAATTTGAAATGAATTCAATTTCAAATCTATTTTCGTATTTATAAAAATAAACATCCTGAACATTGAAAGTTGATCTTCCATTTTGAAATAGGAGATGTTGGTTTCTTATGTTGATGAAAAATCAAAAATTAAATCCTGAGATAAAAGTAACCTAGGAAGTAGTTTTTGATAACCTTTGATTTAGAAAGTATAATTTTTAGATTCATTCACAAAATTATAACTTTAAGTATTTAAGAAGAACTAAATATGAACAAATATGATCCAAAAATGAAACATTTAATTTAAAAATCTATGGTTTCTCCCAACAAAACAAAATTAGATATTTGTAACATGCTCTACAGAAAAAGAGAAATTTTGTTTTTTATCCGTGGAATTGAAGTAAAAAATAGAGCTTTCCTAGACTCACTTTAAATATAGACATTTCATCCATTATTTATACATTTCAACCTATTGGAAAAACTGAAAACCAACATTGGTGGATCGACACAAAGAGACCCAAGTGAATTAAGAGACGTTGAGCATGCGCAGTACTACTACTATTCCACTGGAATTTATCTGTCTGTTTCTATCAGTTAAAACGACTGGAAAGATTTCCATCAAATTTGGCAGCAGCTTATTTACTGTCCAACTTAGAAGAGCCATTTGTTTCTACCCTCTCTTAAAATGGCTACAAGAATATCTTTGAAATTTAGTCTGATTCATGGTTCAACTTTCAACTCTAGTGTAAAGCTAGTTGAAATAAAAGTGAATAAACAGTGAAAATATCAATAAAGAAATCACATCACTCTGCTGATGAGGAACAGTGACCGAAACGTACATACAGTATAGATGTTTTAATTTAACAAATAATTTTTAATATAAATTAATATATAGATCGAAAAAAAGGATAGAATATGAAAATCACAAGATAGAAAAAGTATTTTAAAACAAACAATAAGAACCTTTTTCACTGGCGCCATAAACACTAAAAATCTATTAGATACATTTTCCACGAAACCTTCCTGAAGTCGATAACGATCGATTCCCTTCTGATGTAATCCGCTTAGAGTTGGTTTCCCACCGACCATAAATCATCTGGTGAATTATCATTATTTCCTATTGAAATACAGTGTTTCCAAGAGATCATTACATAATTACCTCATTGGCAAAAATAAACCGTTGATAACCGGAAGGGACGAATGGGTTAACGCCATTATTATCAGAATATTTATTATCCCTGTCTGAATGAAGGAGAACCTCCATTGACCGCTTCTCCTTCTGCGACCTGTGGTTTACGTTGTTTGTTTGTTTCTTAAATACAAAGTAATTTCCTACAAGATCACAGGTTGGCTTTTTTTTTTCCGCCTTCAATAGAATCCACTTCCTACATGCAATCAATCTTTATTAAGATAAATCAACACAAATGGGATCAGTTACTAACTAATCTAATGGAACAGAAATTTAGTTAGAATTAATTAGGAAAGATTAAAACACCTACAGTATTTTGTTTTTCTTTCTATGGCAATTTTATGGTTATTTTTAAGAATTGTTTTTTTTAATAACTGAAAGGATTAAAAATAAAACTATGTCAACGTTTTCTAAAAAGAAATGTCTTTAATTATCACTACATTAATTATTATGAAATTATATCATAAAAGAATGAATCAATATTTTCTTACCAATTCTTTGTTGATAGAATCAAAGGCAAAATTTTAATTACTCAAAAATAACTTTTTAGCGCTAGTTTCCAGAGGAAGATCGCTTAGTCTGTGTGTGTGTGTGTGTGTGTGTATGTTTATCCGCCCCTAATATTGCTGCTGGATGGATTTTCTTCAATGTATATATATATATATATATATATATACTAAATATATGATCTAATTTCTATATTTAAACTCTTTTTCAGATTTTATCAAAAAATTATGCAATGAAATTTTTAACAAAAAACATTGGACTCTAAAGAAAGGGTTTTGATCGATGTCATAGATGATGATATTAATCTTTAATCCACTTGGATGTTATTAAAATTAATCACTTTTTGACACTTAATTCATTTTTGCAGAAATGAGAAAAACCTCTAGTGTTTGTAGAGATATTAATAAATATAGGTTTTTCTTTTGTATCATTTTGATGAATTAAAAACAAACAAAATAACAATAACATTTAAAAAATAAAAAACAAACTTTAAGTTCTGTCAGGAACTTGTTGTTATACTTGAATTCCTTCGATTTAAAAATTTATTTGACCCAATATAAAAAACAAGTACTCAGAGTAATACTCCATTGTTGCTAATCTCCCTATGGATATGTTGGTGATTATCCAATGGGAAGAATCCATTTAATCCTGTAAAATGAAATAAAATAACTTCGCCCTCTCTAATGAAACAAAAACGATTCTAATTACGTAGCAGGCATTTTCGCAAGAAATCAACATAAGAACAACAAGTGCTTTTAAGAACCTTCCATTTATTTCTCCTTAAAACTTTATTTTTTTTCCGTTTTTTTTTTTGAAATCGTAAAAGTATTTCTCTGCCCTTATTTTGAATGTAGATAAAGAAAAGGACTTATTTTCTTAAGTTGAACCATAAGTAAGAATCCAATGTTAAAAAGAAATGTGTTGAGTCGTTGTGGCTACATTCAAGTTTTCATTGGAACCGTCATTGCCTCAAAAATAAACATTGTCTATTTTTTGAAACAAAATTAATAAAATAAACAAATAACAGAATTGGATTAAACCATGGATCCGTCTATTAATCTTCTTAATATCTGCACGAACTGTAATTATTATAATAAAAATTACTTATTATAACAAGATTTAATTTAAGATTTAAATATTCCAAGTGAATAAAAGGTAATTGAATAAAAAAGTTTTTAGACAATGGAGTTTGTTTGACTGTTTGAATTCAACAAATCTTAGCATCTGCAAACGAGATGAAGAGTGTCTGCATTACTTTCATGAGTAATGAAGAAAAAAACAACAGAAAAGATGTTAAAAGTAGACTTTAAGGTTTTTTTTCCAGGAACTTATTTTTTAAAATATTTTTATGTTGAGAGATTTTGTTTTAGAAATGAGGAATCCAACGACACACGCGTAGGGAGTTTGATTTTTTATTTCCAACATAGGTCATCTATAAGAGTTATTTCTTAATAGAACCATTTTAAAATCTCCGATGAAAAAAATACAAAGTTATTTTTTTTTTTTACCCCATGGACGTGGCCAGTGGGGGGTCATGGGTATGTGTGTGTGGGTGTGTGTATGTGATGGTGGGGCTGTGTAGAAAATGGTTTCAGAAAATATAGTTAGGATAATCAAGTGCTGCAAGAAAATACAAAACAAAAAACAAAAAATAAAATAATGAAAGAAAACATTGAGAAATAGTGGAAAAAATATAATGTCAAAATAACAGTGTTTGATAATGGAAGAGAAGATCTTATTGCAAAAGAAGTTCTGGACATTTTCTACAATAAAAAGAAGAAATATTTACCGAGTTCTATTGACTGCTCAAGTACAACAAATTTAAACTATGTTTGGATTTGTAAGACAGCAATATCAGTATAAGAAAGGAAGTGAATCGAAGAAAAGATATTTTTCGTGACACCAATAGTAGAGAAACTGAAATTTGTCCTTCCTTTCTTCTTTTTGTATCAATCCATTGTGTTTCAGTGAAACATTTAATGCAACCCCTATCTTTGCTTCATTTTATCAATTCTTGACATTTATTAGATTCCAGTGAAGAGACCCTGGGAGTTGGAATGACTAAAACAGTTGATAATACGTATTTTCATAATGATATTTGTTCATAAAGCCATTGTGTATCTATAGTGAGCTTTTTATATTGTGTTATTTTATTATTCATAAAAGTACAATAATTAATTTATTGCATGATTTCATCTTAATAGAAAAGTCCAAACAAAAAAACTCTCAATCAATTTAAGATAAATTAAAAAGTATCTAATAATAACATGATTTCTTCAACCAAGATTTGATAGAAGCACCAATTTGCATCTACTTTCACTATCAAGTTAATTAATTACAAATAAACAGAACTTTCCAGGGAAATTAATTTTTCTAAAACTTGCTTCCTGTAAAATTTTAATGTTGTGATATTTGCTTCTTGTTCTTCCGGGGTTTTTGTCAATTGAATTTTAGAAGACAAAAGTGGTTATTTTGAAGGATTTCTTTTTCTCTACTTTGTTCTAAATATATTCGTCTGAAGACTCCAAAGCAACACGCTAAGTTACTAAAAGTGGTTCACACACGGATTAAAGATTGAATGCATAAGAGGAAGTTTGTGAATGATTCATAGCGAGCCAGAGATGAAAGACTCGGCGTTTTTCTACCAATCGCGATGTGCCCACGTGACGACGGCTGCCAGACCGAACTGATATAAAAAGTTGATGAGACAAGATGACGTCAAATCTAGGGACTGTTTGAACAACGTGACTGAAATATAGCTCTATTACGGAAATAAAAGAATGGGAGAGAACGTCCCTCACAACTGATCAAGATTCGCACTGCAGCTAACCCCCCCCCGTGCTGCTTCTTTCTTTCTTTCTTTTTTTTGAAAATTCAAGTCATCCTCAAGTGATTACATCCTAATGTAGTGAAACACTTTGTCTAAAAAATAGGAAAAACATGAGATTTTCAATTTGTAAAATGGATTTTGATTTAGAATTGATAGATTTCATAATAATAATAATAATAATAATAATAATAATTCTTAATTTGTTTTAAGAAAAAAAAATTGATCTATAAAATATTTTACAACTCCCTACCGACAAACAGTTAAAATATAATAAAGATATTAATTTTAAAAAGTTGTTTAAATAAGAGGCTTTATTTATTTTTCCAATAGTTATTTTTTTAAAACTAGAAAACTAAGGCTCATTAAATCACTCAGTCTGTTTGTGTATCTGTTTCCACTCCTAATATCTTTTCAACCACTGAATGAAACTTTGTGTGCATATTTACGGAATACAAACCATCTAACTTCTTAAATGTCTTCGAAATGAATTCCTGAGACAAAAATTTCCCTAAAAAAGTAACGGAATCTAAACAGAGGGTTTCTTTAACAACAAGTGTTAATCCTTTCGTTAATCTATTAATTTGGACAAAGTTTGATACGATTAACATTAATTTACCCAATTTTAAACTAATAATGCAAACGTAATTCATTTTTGATTCATTTTCTTAGTCTTATTAGGATTTGAAAAATAAAATTAATCTTTTGGTTTGTTTAATTATCCTTACGACTTTCAAAAAACTAAACAAAGAAAAGTAATAACAGAAATTATAGGAATTAACATCTTAGGAAACTGGGCCTTAATTTCTTTCAGAAACTTCTTGGTAAACAACTTAAAATAAAAATAAAAATTTGAAATTGTTCTTTGTTGAATGAGTAGCAATCGTTGGAGCATCGATATCCATGCGAATTGAAAAACAGAAACTACATTAAGAAATGTTACCTGAATGTGATTCATTCTTTAAATTAGCAGAAATTAAAAAAAAAACAAACTAAGAAGTTGTTGGTAGTCTACTTTCCCTAAAATATAAGTTTTGTTTGTTTATTTGATTGCCCATGAAAAGTCTTATTATTGCTTCTAAATGTTGTCCTTTTCTGTCGATCTGGTTTTTTTTTTGTTTTTTTGAGGCATCACGCTAAAACGGTTGGACGGATTTCCTTGATTGAGTAGCTTCATTATTACAGTAGAGCTTAAAACCTATCATGATTTCCTCCCCCATCACCTTTCCTTTCTCTCTTCGCAATGGAAGACATTATCTTGTAGAAGATTATTTTTTAAATTAATGATATTTTTAAATTATGTAGATATTTGAGTAAATAACTTAGATCTCTTTATTCAGCATGGGTAGATCTTAGTCTTACTCTTGTATTTTACAATTAGATAAAACATTAGGCATCTCATAGGAGGAATGCAGGCGAATTCAGTTTCGTGCTAATAATTGTTCTTCTGTTTTAACTTAGATCACAAATAAGTCAAGGTCTAAATTGTAAAGAATCTGTCCAGTTGTTTAGAAACAGAGGAAAAATAATAAGACTCCATTCATATCAAAAATGAAAAGAATTCAGACTTTAATGTTTTCTTTACTAAGACACTCTTTAACTAATAAATTGTTACTAAGTAATCAATAACACTTGAATGATTATCATTTTTTAGTAGTTAATTAACATATTTTCAACCATTTACAAAAAAAAACAGCAACGTTTTAGATTCTAAATATTCCTGAATTTAATAAATTTTAATAAATTTAATTTTTTGAAAGACCCAAATCAAAAGATAAAAAAGAATAATAAATTTATTTCAGAATTATAACCAATTATGATTTTACTTGTTCTATTATTATTTTCACTCCCCGTTTTGAACACTAGGTAGTGTTCCCCTTTGACATAGTCTTTCCATTGGCTGTTTTAACCACGTGATCAATCTAGGGATATATATATAAATAAATATCGTTTCCCATTAAGCTTAAGCAAACCCGACAGTTAGTGGGTTAAAACTGTCCTGATAAGTAATTTTATTTTTTGTTTTGTTTTTTAAAACGTATATATTAATCATTTTTAATATGTGTGCTCATCATTTTTAATTATAATATCAATGTCTACAAGGATTTCAACATGTTAAATATTATTTTAATAAAATTCTAAATATGTAATTCAAGTAATCTCTTTCACTTGTGTTTTATAAGCACTGCAAAGAGATAAGGTTGTAATAGTGAATACGAAGCAACGATGGGGCATCACTTTGGGGGCTGCAGGGGGGAGTTTAAAGACCAAAATATTCGGGCTATTTTTAATAAGTAAATATATTCGTGCTCATATTTTAAAGAAATCAACAATGTAGTTATTTTAGCGAAGGGAAGACAAAATGAATGATCGTATGTTTGAAATTGAAGTTATTCAACGTGATGTGTCTACAAACAGAGAAGGAAAATATTCACGTGGGACATTCTTAGCCAATAAAATTCCATAATAAAAGATTAGCTTTGATAAAAGAATCACATAAAATAAGTAAGCTATTTCCGTCTTTTCAATCAATAAAAGATTACAAAAAAAAACAAGAAATAAGAGAATCTGTGAAAGAATTGAAGAAATAGAACAAAATGGAAGAACAGAATAAAGGAGATTTTTTTTTTTCATTCTGCGGAGCGGATTTATTTTTATTTATTAATTTAATTTCATTTGTCAGTTGAGATGAATAAAAAGTAATTGGGAAGAAGAAAATGAAATAAAAGAGAAATTGAAGAATGTACGTATAAATGGAAAGAAAAGAAAAAAAGAAATATATCGGGGTTGGGGGGGGGGTGAGCAAGTTAGTTTGTTGTTTTCTATTTTTTTTACCCCGGTTTTTTGTTTCTCCCCCAAATAACTTTGGAATTGTTCGAGGGATCTTCTTGAAACGTAGTATACACATTTAAAGACTAGAGATAAAGTAATTTTTTTTATCTGTGAAATCTTTTCCAAGTCCTTGTTCTTAAATGAGCAAGAAATTAGCACAAGAAAACAACAATGCATTTATTTTTTGTCTTTTTTTTCCTTTTTCTTTTTAAATTCATGGAAATTCAATCCAATCTTTTGGTTCCATTGTTTTTTGGGGAATTTTCTTCTGGCCTAATTTCTCGATAAGAATCCACTTGTAAAATGAAGAAGATGTCCTCGAATGTACAAACCATGTTTCAGGAAGAGCAGTTCAAAGGGGAGGACATTATTTGAATGAGTCTCATTTTTCTTTTAAAAGTAGCTAAAAAAAGTATTTCCAATTACGGATGAATACATTTTTTTTATTTGAGCTGAAATTTGAAACGAAGAATGGTTTGGTTTTATTTTTATTCCTTTCGTTTCACTGGGATTCTAACGTAGAGATTGATTTCATGGAATCTTTAAGCCTATTTTCATTCTAAACATGTAAATATTTTACACCAACCACTCTAGTCTGATGAGATTTCAAGTGAGAAACTGTCAGAACAAAGCGTCCAGAATTTTCTTTAATTCTTCTGATATTTTTTTAGAAAGATAATTGTTTAGATTCCAGTGTTTTTGTTTCTTCCCGTGTTAATTTTTCGACATTTGGAAAATGAGATCGTTTTTAGTCATTAAATATGAATACCCCCTCCGCCACCCACACTGGCTTGGACTATCCCATTCTCTGGATAGGAATGATATTTCCCTGCCATGGACAAAACATTATTTTGAAAACAATTATTTATTTATAAAAAATAAAATTAACATTTTATACTAATCAAGAAGGAAAGAATTATTTGCGGGAAATAAAATGAAAGACGCAAAGTTTGAAGCCTAACTCTACTTTCATGGTCAGAAATTTCGTTGTTTTTTTTTGTCTTAAATTAAATCGGTCGAATTACTTTAAAACTCCAACAATCATGGTCCTCAGATGAATGTGAACGTGTTTTTTTATGGTGATACGTGGTTTATGTAGAAAAGTGAAATTCAATTTAAGTGCATCACTTGTGAAAGACTTTCGTATCTACAAAGAAAATCCAACATTCATTCCACCCTCTGAGCAGGACCTTAAATGTAAATTTAGTTGAAATTGTTCCCATTTCTTCAGCCGAATGTGAGCGGGAATTCAATGCCATGAATCTACCATTCACTGATCAAAGGAACAAGTTATAAATTGCAACACTTTCAAATCTGCTTTTTATCTCAATCAATGGTCTTCCCGTACATTGCTTCGATGCAGAAAAGTTTGCGACAAAATGGATCAAATCTAAAACATCATCACAGATAAACCAAAAGGAAAAACCAGTAAATAACCATCCGGAACAACCTTCATCTTCAACTGATTTATGTCAGTTTAATTTTATTATATTCTGATTTCAGAACTTCCAGGACCAAAGAACGTTATTTTTTATAAATAACTAAACCAGTAAGTATATTTTAAAAATCATGATTCAATAAATTAATAATCTGTTATTCCTAGGAAACACGTAAGTTTCTGTGTGTCTGTAAGTCAGTTTTCAGGGGAGGCATTGTATGTATATTTAAGATTTTAATTCTGGTCCTGAACCCATCCACCCCCCCCTCGTGTAAAATCAGAAATCGCAACTGATACCAGGTTACAATAAGATCCGCTTCAGTTATTAGGAAGCTTCGCATACACACACACTGACTGAGTGATCTCATGAACCTTACTTATTGTACAAATGTCATTCTGAAAAACCGATCATTATCTTAGTAAGGAGAGTAGTAATGCGTGGGTGGTATTAAATAGATGGAGAAGTCAGCCACAATGTTTAGGTTTATTTTCAAATTCTAACAGCTGCTTAAAAGACAAGTTTTTTATTTTCTGAAAAAACGACTTAAATCCTCATTATTTATTGAATTTGGGTTAGTTTTAATCGTATCAAAGGAATGGATTAAGTATCAGGATTAATTCTCATTGTTGAAGGAGAAATAAATTCTACTGTTTAGACTCAAGATCTTTTTTTGAATGAACTTCTTATCACAAACAAACGATTTCAAATTTAAAGTTACAAAGTCCTTAAATAAGACGATCCATCAACAGTTCAAAAGTTAAATAATCAACTATTAAAACACATTACAATTAAGACAATCTAAAAATTAAACATTATCACTACGTTTCAAACCATCAACGTTGATTTGGTTCTTCCTCAAGTGCATTAAAAAAGTTTTGATCCTCCGTGGTCGGGTTCGTCTGTAAGAATGACCATCCGTATGGAATTCTGGGTAAAGGGAAGAGAATTTCTGTTGAAATTCAAAAGTTGTTTCCCAGATTGATAAAGTAAGGTTTCCTAGAGGTGTAGGCTAAAAAAAAGAAATTGCAAGTAACATTTTAAGGAAAGTAGGTTTTAAGTTCTTTCAAGAAGAAAATTAATATATTTCAAATATCATTCGGAAGTTGGTTCGCCAATTATCTTGTTTGTAATCTTCGTGTATTACTCAATTCACCGCCTGGTAATAATGAGTCACTACCTAGTATTACTGTCTTGTCCATTTTCTTTGTGCAGACACCTAGACAGACTGGGTGATCTGATAAGGCTCACTTTCCTTGAAAAATAGGTAAAATTGATGGAAATGTTGTGGACAGAATTCATTAGGAGATGAGTTGCTCTCATCTCAATGAAACGGAAGGGCGGCAAACAATTAGCCAAATGACAACATGGTTTCTGTCATCCAATGTTGATTTACAAAGGTCTCTAACCCCATTAAAGAGGACAACCTCACCAAATGAAGGATAGCTAGAATAATATTTACTAGACAACTTACAGTAGCACATTTTACATTTCATATTAGAATCGCTTCAATTGGAACAATTATGAGTTCACGAAATTCTACTTGTTAAAAGGAAGTATTTACGCATTTCCTCAAACTTTTGATGTATTATTTGTTTATTTATGATCCAATATCAAAAGAATGAATTCCTTTGCTTAAGGCTTATTTATGATTCAAATTTGGAAATTTTTAGATAGCTGTTTCGTTCTTACAAAGACTGATCAGCTACATTTATCTAGTTAATGAATAGTTAAATATTTGATGAATAGTTAAAAATTTGAAGAAGGTTGTTCATTCCGACCACTGGCACCAAGAAATACAACAAAGATAAAACTTTTTTGAATTTACAATGATTGTAATAGCTTAAACATCTGTGTGTTAGATTAAAGAGGGAGATAAAAATTATCGGTCAAGAAAAGACAAAACTCATTTCCCATAAAATTATTATAATATTGTAAAATATTATCTTCCAATGTTTATTTGATTGATGTTCATTTGTGTAATATTCATATCTTCAGATGCTCACTTATCTGATTCCATTTAGGCTATAGTGCTTGTCCAATGTTCACTTGTCTAACATTCATCTGCGTCATAATCATTAGTCGATGTTCACTTGTCTAA
>JAFIDM010010028.1:1833559-1852364 GCA_023159025.1 Thereuonema tuberculata
TCGTTTATCCATTTCTTTATTTATATCTTCTTCGTTTATCCATTTCTCTATTTATATCTTCTTCGTTTATCCATTTCTTTATTTATATCTTCTTCGTTTATCCATTTCTTTACTTATATCTTCTTCGTTTATCCATTTGTTTATTTATATCTTCTTCGTTTATCCATCTCTCTATTTATATCTTCTTCATTTATTTATATTTTCCATTTCTTTATTTATATTTGCTGAGATGACTTGACAGATGCCATCAAATGTGGTGAATGGCTGCAAATGCATTATTTTGGTCTTCCGTCCTAACTCCTGAATAACCCCTAGAGAAATCGGTCATTAAAACACAATTACGTTGGTTGGTTGCTCTCAATTGGAGGGTGTTGTTTTAGTGAACGATGGAGAACAACTGATCGTGGGTTTAGAATCTAAAGGTTTTTCTCTTTAAATACTGAGAACAATGATTCTCTTGCGCATGTGCGATTCATTTTTGAATAACAACTGAACATCACCTCTTTAACAGGAATAATCAATAAATGACGTTTTGTAATACTTTATAAACACAAAAATTCCTTCTAGGTCCTGTACATTTACTACAGAACTACAAGCGTGATACAACGCAACAAGTTCCTTAAAGAACTTAAAGCCTACTTTCATTAAATAATGTTCTATTTAATTTTTATTTTAAAGCAGTGGAAACAATTCAAAAGAAAAAACTCCATTTATTTTCAAATTCTAAAATTTGCTGTAGCCCCAGTGGTAACTGGAGAAGACCGGTTCCTTTTTTTGCCACTTTCAATTCTCGTCCAGACTGGTCCTGGTGTCTACCCGGCCTTCTGTTATATCTGATTTCTTTGCTGGTTGTTACAGGTGTCCTCCCTCGACCCCAATGGCCACATAAGCTGTTATGGGTATTTAAATTTTTTTTAATGATGTCTGTTTTAATTAAAGACGTATAAATTTTACATTTAATGAAGGAAATAATTAAATAATTCTATTTTTTTTTTTTAAAAAGCATTTTATTTTTTTACTTTTCCAATAGAATAATAAAACTCGTCAGTCAGTCAGTGAGTTTAGTTAATTTTTGAACTGCTCAATGGATCTTCTTGAAACTTGGTATAGATATTTGAGAACGAAAGATGATCTCACTTTTAGATTTAGTTGGTTCTTGTAGAGAAATTAGTGCGAAGAGACAAAACTTATCAAAACCCAGAAATCGAAACAACGGATTTCTACCCTTTTTTTTAAAATTAATACTTCATTTATTTTAAATAATGAATTTTTATCCTCATTTAGCTAATCCATTACTTAGAGCACGGTTTATTAAAATATTGTAATTCCGAAAACTTATATAAGGAGTTCCGATTTAAAGAAACAAATATAAAGGCCAACAAACAAATTTAATAAATTAAGAATTAAATACAAATAGAACGTTTCCATTTGCCTGCATTAAGTGATCGAACAAGAGGTTACATTTATTACAACCAATCGTAACTTTAGACAATGAGTTAACCCTGCTGCCATCTCATGTTCCTTTGTGGAATACGATTTGTATCATGCGCCTTTCTTTTGATAGAAGTAAACATCAAAATAATAAACATAACTGCTCACAACCATAGATCAAAACGTTCATCCTTTTCTTTTTTTATGAAATCCATATAAATAAATGTTTTGCTCTGAAATAGAGTCATTGTAACCTATGAATCTTTCAGTATGTACAATGACTTTTTACATTTACATTTCAGTTAATTGATCTCGCGATCAATGATACGGGAATGCTCTAAGTCTAATGTATGACCTGTATGCCGAGCTTGGGTCGCTGTATCATTTATGTCCCAGACCTAATATGCTGGACGATCCTCTCTCCAATGTTTCTACATGGAAAATTAATACAATGGAAACCGTAGATAAATCATCTCATTTGTCTAAAGCTACGATTGGTTGTAATAACCAATCACATGATCCAGGCAAATGGAAACGTTGTATTTGTATTTTATTCTTAATTTATTAAATTTGTTAAATTCTTAAATTATTAAATTAAAAGAAAAAAAATTATAAATTTTAAGGAATCTCATTCAAGAAAAATGGGCTTTAAGTTCTCTCAATTTCTCATTTAATTTAGTAGATTTTTTTGTTTTTCAACACTAAATTTTGTATTTTATTTCTGATATCCATGAACTATTTCCTTCTGCTACTTTGAGTTTATTTTTTGGTTAATCTCTCAACATCAATGACGTTCCACATATACTCGCCCTTCCATTTTTGATAGCCAATTGTTGACAAACAAAAAAGGCGTGGTTTATATACGAATATATTATTATTAGGAAAAGATTAGAATTATCTTTCAATTCCAAAGTAATGGAAAAAATAACAGTGTCTGTGTCGTTAAATACCGTATTTACATAACACGCACCCCAATTTTAAGAAGTAAGTTTGAATAAAAAAACACTTCAAATTTAAAATAAAACTAGTAAACGCGTATAACAATGCAGACAGAATTTTAGCCCTAAGTTTTAAGAGTGCGTGTTATACGCCAATAAATACGGTAACTAACAAACCAGTGAAATATCTTCCTGAAACTTGGAATTATTATTAATTTTTTTAGGAATAGTTTCAAAAAAAAAAAATTCGTCCATCGTTTCAGAGGTTTTTAGGGTCTCATACAAACAGACACATTGATTTCAGGAGCTTTAAAATTCCTACAAAAATAGGATGAAAATATATTCATGAATAAAAATATACAAAATGTATAACGTATGTCGCGATGTGAAAAGAAATTAATATGCACTGTAGTAAACTTAAGCATTAAATTAAATCATTTAATCTACATATTTCATATCTAAAAATTCCATAAAACTTTTTGTTACAGTGATAAGAAAGATACATATAAGAAGAAAAACAAAATAAAATACTAGTATTTTAGTAATTATTAAAAAAAATACATCAAAATCGTTTAACTGCCATTTTAAAATAGTATTTTACTTTATATCAGAATGAATTATTATTAAATGATTTGGTGGGTTCTTAAAATTCAAGAAAGAACAGCGAGAAAAAGAAATGAATACATAATTTATAAAATATGATATATATCTTAGAGTAATAATGATTTACATGACAAGTGACTGGTATCTTTCAATGAGAAATAAAAATAATAGTAATCAATGGTTATTTTCAGAGCAACCTTAGACTTATATTTTTTTAAGCAATTTATCCTCGAATAATTGAAATTTACAAAATCCGAATCACGTGATTCAGCATCTTCTAACGCAAAGCTCATTCTTCCCGGGGAGAAAAATCTCTTGTAGATGCGCTAGTTAAATGCGGGGGTCGCTTGGATACAACTTCCAGATCAATAGAAATTGTAGCGTATTTAATCGTAAAACGCTGCAGGTTCAGAAATGGCAGGTTGTATTGAATGCATGTGCTCAGAGGAAGAGCTCTCGAACAATAAGCGGCGAAATTCGAAATACGCAGCCTCTCACGCCATTAATGAAAGCAATATTTACTATTTGATAGTGGATTGTTCCATTTTCGACGAAGGGGTGCTGTTGGGGAGGATCTGTAACAATGTAAGTAGCGTTGCATCGACAGAAAAGACACGAATGTTCTCACTCTGTTTTGTATTTATTAAGCAATTAGAATTGTGCTCATCAACTTCTTACTTCGTTAGGGAATTGTAATGAATTCTTTGAATGGAATGAAACAAATTATTCTGGAAATTTTCAAACTAAAATCAACCAAAAAATAATAAATAAAATATAATATTGTAACTTTTTAATATTTTTAGCTTCATTATAAGCATTTTTTTGGCTAAGATAGTAAACACACACGCAGACAAATGTACAGACGCGTGCACAGGAATTAAAATGGAGGGGAGGGGATGGTGATAAAAGACCTCCGCTGTTTAGCCAAAAAAAGAAATGGCTTTAGTAGGCTAACTCTCCACCCAAAAAAAAAAAAAAATGTTCACACGCACGGGAAGGTCGAGAATTTATATCGTCGTCGAGAAATGTTTATATTGTTGACAGATTTCTAGTCGTCTCGTTGGGCTCGTCATCGGCTCTTCCAATACTATTATTACATTTTACAGTATATGAAATCCTTTATTTATTCTAAGGTGATCGTGATAGAATCGCATTTAAAAGTTGACTTGCATTGAAAGAATACACTCGAAATATAGTAAATAATGAATATAATAAATTATTTCTATGGATCACTAGTATTACAAATATAAAATCACATTTTACAACCAATCGACGCTTTTCTATATTTGTCATTCAAGTTAATAGTAATTTTTTTCAGAAATAACGATAACTTAATCATTAAAGAATAAATAAATCGTATTAAATAGGAAAAAAAAGTATAACATGTATCTCGATATAGTCGTTAATCCTTATTTCTAATTGATTTATCTTGAGTAAGAAAAGAAAATTACTAATAGGAATTAGAGAATTCCATAGATTATTTTTCACATATTTATTTGCTGATTTTGTTCTTTGGTTAATGACGATACAAAATGCCTTTGATATTCAAGAAGTCGAGCTCAGATTATTTGTTGTGAAAGGGTTGTTTCTGAATTATTCAAATAAATAGTCGATTGAAAGGATTGGATTCCAAGGTACAAAATGTACAAATGTATACTTGTACTAAATTTCTAAAACGAAAATCAATTATATAATATTATTGTAATGATTTATAAATACTTTAAATTAACATAGTAATTATTTACGGTGAAAGTAATCGAATAATGTCAATATCAAATTGAAAACTATAAAGTATTAGGTCTAAGAGTTAAGAGATTAGTAAATATTGATATCTTTTATAGAAATAATAAAATTGTTAAAAATATCTAAATAATTTCAATATTCAAAAAAAAAAAAAGGAAATTTCTAATAATATTAATAATGGGAATTGCAATAAAAAAGATTTGTAGTACATTATTCAAAAAATTGGAATAAAGAAATAACAAACATATTGACGGAATGAAACAAGATTAAAATCAAAATTTAAAATTAAAATCATAAATTATTCAATTTTTATTCTTTCATCAAAAATGTTCCTCAGCGTTCTAATAAAAATAAAAAATAAAGACTTATAACAACAATTTAGTAGAAGAACCTAATACTCATTTTTGGGAATTTAATTATTTCCTAATTTTGAAACTTGAATCAAAGTGAAACAGTTTTATTAAGAGGGTTGACCTTAAATTATTACTTTGTTTGACTAAAAATTCACAAACTTATTTTGTAGTAGAAAGAAAAAAATAATACCAGTTGAATAATACCAGTGGTTCTTCATTTATAAGAGTCGCTTGATTTCACTATAGAAGGTTCTAGTATTAAAGAGGAAGGATTCTCTATTTAATTTAACCATACAAAAGTATAGAAAAAGTTTTTAGTTTGTTTTTAGAATTACACTTGATAGTTATAGATGAGCGTTGAGTGTTCTTCAATTTGCACTTCGTCCTTTTAACCTTACGATCACTGGAGCTTTTATCTTCCTACAGTTCCAACTTTATTTGGAAATAAGGATTTAATGTCTATAGAAAAAGACATAATCATTCAAATTGTATTATTTTAATAAAAACGTTGATAAATGGAGTAGTTACCCTTCTCAGCTTCAGTTGTATTTTTTGATAAGTTAGTATCGACTCAAAAAAAAACCCCAACACTTTTGGATGTCATTTCGATCTCGGATTAAGAAACACTGTTCAGCCAAAACGCATTTTTAATTTTCGTTGCTATGTCTACAGATTTTACAACCTGAAATTGCTAAAAAATTGCTAGATTCAGAAATAATACAGGATTTATTCTTTTTTTTTTTTTTTTAGGTAAATTGAAAATAATTCGGATCTAAGTTTGCGGAAGATTTCGAATTTGATAAATTAATATTTTATAGGAGGCGGTAAAGTTTAAAAAACGGTTAAAGAGCAAAAAAAGAATGACATTGCTGCATAAGTTATAAGGAAAGTAAGATACCTATTTGGGTGGTGTTTTTAAAGGAGTTTTATCTATAAAAGAAAAATTATAGATTGAAAAATGGACTTGGAAAGATGAGGTGCATCCCGCGTCATTTCAAAACGACTTACCTTGAGTGGAGGCATTAGCTCGTTGGTTGGCTTCAGAGGGGCTTTCAATCAACCAGACAATGATTAATAGGAGCGTTCCAATACGCATCTCCTGTGCAATTCACATGAAGCCACCTCACTTGATCGAGAAAACCGGACCCCGTTGCTTCGACATATTCCAGTGGGGCTTCCCTGCTAAACCCATCACCGCGCTCCTCATGTTGCCGCTGTCGCACTTCCATCTATTGGCTGCAAAGCGAAGCAACGAAACAGCGGCAGTAGTTCACTGCTTCGCCACTAGGTGTTAAAGAACAAAAGCTTTATAGAATTTTTTCTAACAATTAAAAAAAAAAAAAAAAATAAGTCTTTGTGTGAATAGGATAATAGAATTTTGATTTTAAATTAGCTTTTTTTGTTTATTTAGATTTCAATTTTATTTATATCAGTTTAATTGGAATGAATTTCGTTTCAAAATTAAAATTAAATCAATATCAACTTCTTGTAACTGCGTACGATGAGGATCATTATTTGAAAAACAGAAGTCAAGTTCTTTTAAGAACCCCTCGTTATATTTATAATAATAATAATGTTTATAGAATATAAAAATAGCTTATTAATTGACAAAAATAAAATAAATGAAAGATATTAATTCCTTTGAAGTTGAATGTAAAAATCAAAAAAGTTTTAATGCTTACAAAAATCACAAGTTTAAGCATAAAAAGATCAAAGTGAAATATAAATTAAGTAAATAAAAAAGTTTACAATCAGAACCTATTAATTAAAAAAGAAACAAAAAATACTATAAATAGGAAATGAATAATAATAATACTAATGATAGACGACAGTGAGTCTCAAGATGACGACCTTAACATCGAATGCCTCACGGAAGGTCAGATGTACAAGTACCTTGGCTTTCATCTACTTCGAGGTGTCAACCATACTGCAATAAAGGAAGCAACAAAGAGAAGGTTTAGCGAACGCCTAAATGCTGTATTCAAGACTCTTCTGAATACGCGCAAGCGCTCGACACCTTTGCTATCCCTGTAGTAACTTACACTTTTGGCATTGTCAACTGGTCCAAAACTGAGCTTGAAGAACTAGACCGCATGGTAATAGTAAACACAATCAGACAACTGGAATTTCTAGAAGCAAGTCATGTGGCAAAGGAAATGCAGAAATCTGTAATTTTAGACTCGTGTTACATTGTCCGAAGATTCCTTAGTTTGGAATAACTTGGGTGCACTTGACAACTGTCCGTGCATTCATTGATATCCATTAGATTTAAATGAGAAAAGACAATAATAATAATAATAACTTGACATCACACTTGTTGATAAGGTCAACAAACAGACCTATCTCATTTATATTGCAGTGCCTATCAGCAAGAACAAGCAGAAAACTTACGCACACAAGATCAGTAAATATACCGATCTAGCACATGAGCTCCAGAAGCAGTGGAGGCGGGATCGAATACGTGTTGTACCCATCGTCATGTCCGACACTGGTCTGGTGCCTCACACATTGCACCACAGTCTCAGCACACTAGGACTTCATAAAAATACTTATGCACAACTCCAGAAAGCTGTGGTACTCAACACAACACGTTAGGAAATTTATGGACACAACCACACATCCCTAACTATTCCACACTGTTTTTTTTTTTACACTTGGAAATATGTGCTTTGGTCCTTGACCCGCCATATTGTCTTTGCTGGGGAAACCCATGGGTTGAAACTTTTACGATAGAATAATAATAATAATAATCACAGGAGCTCCAGAAGCAGTGGAGACAGGATCGAGTACGTGTTGTACCCATCGTCTTGTCTGCCACTGGTTTGGTCCCTCACACATTGCACCACAACCTCAGCACACTAGGACTTCACAAAAACACTTATGCACAACTCCAGAAGGCTGTGGTACTCAACACAACACGCATAGTTAGGAAATTTATGGACACAACCACACATCCCTAATCATTCTTGCACACGTCTTTAAACTTGGCAATATGTGCTTTGGTCCTTGACTCGCCATATTGTTTTTGCTGGGGAAACCCAAGGTTTGAAACATACAAACATAATAATAATACTGCTCGTGTTCACAACATCCTCAAAACACAGCTCAATGCCAGAAATAAAATTAAAGCCATCAACACTTTTGCTGTTCCCACACTAATATATTCGTTCGGTATAATTCCATGGACAAACACTGAACTCGAAGCACTACAACTCACAACATGCACTACATTCACGAAACACAACATGCACCACCCCAAGTCCGCTACGGAAAGGATGACTCTTCCCCGCAAGGAGGGAGGCCGAGGACTCATCAACCTCATCACCCTACACGAAAAACAAGTACACACACTTAGGGGACACTGCCACCAAAAAGCAGAACACTCCTCACTTCACTCAGCCATTGTCAAGGCTGACACACACCTCACACCCCTGGACCTCGAAAACCCTTCTCTAACACTCGCCACCCCCGACACACACACACAGCAGCTGTGTCAATCATTGGCTCGTAAGGAACTCCATGGCAGACATCACCCCTAACTCAGCCAGCCTCATGTCGACATGGAAGCGTCGAACAGTGGCGAGCTGTTTAAGCAGACCGAAGGGTTCATGATCGCGATACAGGAACAAATCATCCCCACACGCAACTACAAGAAACACATTCTACACGACGCAAACACACATGACGACAGATGCAGGAAATGCCACACTACGCATGAGACGATCGTCCACATAATATCAGGCTGTCCCCTTCTCTCCCAAACAGACTACCTCCACCGACACAATCATGAAGCGTCGATCGTTCGTCAACAGCTAACCCACAAACACTCACTTATTAACAATACGGTCCCATACTACAAGTACTCACCACAAAGCGTAAGTACCCTCACATAAGCTATACTGGGACCGTCCCATTCACACAGACAAAACCATACATCACAACAGACCTGACATCACACTTGTTGATAAGGTCAACAAACAGACCTATCTCATTGATATTGCAGTGCCTGTCAGCAAGAACATGCAGAAAACTCACACAGACAAGATCAATAAATACACCGATCTAGCACATGAGCTCTAGAAGCAGTGGAGGCAGGACCGAGTACGTGTTGTACCCATCGTCCTGTCTGGTGCCTGTTTACATTGCACCACAGTCTCAGTACTGTAGAACTTCACAAAAAACCTTACGCACAACTCCAGAACACGCATAGTTAGGAAATTTATGGACACAACCACACATCCCTAACTATTCTTCCAAACTTTTGTTTTCTTTTATTATGCTTGGCAATACGTGCTTTGGTCCTTGACCCGCCATATTGTCTTAGCTGGGGAAACCCATGGTTTGAAACTTTTTCGAAATAATAATAAAAGCATACGGTAATCAAAGATAACATAGAGCAAATACCATTTAGCATTATATTTTTTAATAAGATTTTTTTATTTTCCTATTTTTATTATTACAATAAACTACAGTATTAATTACAAATTATATTTTTTTATTTAATATTAGATTCTTTACTTATTTTCTCAACAAAATTTTAGTGATGATTTTTTCGCAAGCCACCGAGAGTGCAGGTTAATGATATAGCCGACAAGTTTACATTTAGAAATCAACAACGATGGAATGCTGGGAAGTAAGTAGATTGACCAATCATGTATAGACTTTCATCACTTCCCGTATCAGAGCATAGATTGACCAATCATGTATAGACTTGCATCACTTCCCTTATCAGCGCCGAGAATGGCAATTTGCGAAGTCTACGTCAGAATGACCAATAGCATCTCCTCTAAGTATCACATGATAATGCACTTGTGTCACTTTCCATATAAAAAAAAATGTGATTAGATACCGCGAGTCTATTAATTGCGTATTTCCTATATTCTATAGTTAGTGAAATGGCGACTGTGGAAGAAGCCGTCCGAAAAATAATGAAATGTGTGGATTTTTCAGCTGAAAAACATAAGAAACAGAGAAGAAAAGACCCCGATGAAACTCCTTACATTAACCATCCCATAGGTGAATATCAGACATAAAACTTAGTGGAAGTAATATTTCAATTTAAGAAACAAGTTTGAAATGACAGCTATTTATATTATTAATATAAAATTATAGTTAGTATTAAATTATAGTTATTTTAAACTTTACTAATAAAAAAATGAATAATAATAGATATTTATTTAAATGTGTGAATTAAAACAATTGATATAAAGAAAAGTAAAATTTCTTTCTACATCACTTAAATTTTGCCTCCAATCAATAAGTTTAAAACTTATATAAATATTATATAATAAATAGTAATTTGTAAGTTTATTTCTTTAAAAACATGATAGTACGCATTTAAATTTGTATTCTGGATATTGGTATTGTACTTGTTATAATAGTAAAATTATTACTAATATATATATATTTTAGTAATATAATTTTGTCATTGTTAACATAACGTCTTAATTTAAAATTATCTCTGATATCACTTTATTAACAATAACCTTTCCCTCTGTTGTTTAAAACCTTTTGATTCAATAATGAATGATTATTGATTTGGCGAGAAATTCAATAACTATTTTCCAAAACTTTCCATTGCTGTAAAAAGTCTCCCCCATTTTCTTAAGTTTGAGGGAAGCTGATTTAACGATTTGGGGAATATCTGAAAGCAAGTTTATTACAAGCACCACAGGGATCCCAGATCCAAACACTGGGTGTCTTGAGTTTAAACAGTTACAAGTAACGAAAAATCTATAATAGCAGAATCTTACAGCCCTTTCTTTAAGCTGTGTTATTATTTTATAATAATAATAGTAATAATATATCAAAATTTAATTCTAAAATTGTGATAAATTGAGCAAACATTATTTATCATTTGTTTTTAATCCATTTTGCAATTACAGGTGTAGCCAAAATTCTTACAGAAGAAGGTGGAGTAACTGACTTGGTTACAATTCAGGTATTACATTGAAAAGTATATTGTTCTTCCAATAAACATTTTGTTGGCAACTAGATTAAAAAAAAAACTTTAATTTTAATGTAGATAAAGCTTGTATAATACTTAATTTTCTATAATTTATTCTGTAACAAATATACAGACCATTATGGGTTAAACTTATTGATACTATTACTATTTAATTGATAGTTTTGATATTCAATCATTTCATAAAATCTTAAATTGCATCAGTTCACCTAACTACAAACATTTAAATGACCGGTGATTATAAAAAATGTCAATTACACAAAAAGTTTTTATAATATAATTTCGCATTATAAATCTTTGTAAATTAAAATGGAATATCCTAAACTTTTAAGAGGTTTTATAATGTCAGTTTAATCAAATGATTAAAACTTCTCTTGAAAGTTCAGTGAAAGTGATTGTATTGCCTTGTTTGTTAACTTTGGAATTTTTGTAACTTTGTTCTATTATCATTAATAACGTCACTGTCATTTCTAGGATTTTTCATCAATGTTTACTTTCAGTGATCTTTGCTGTGATTACCGTTTAAAGAGAATAAATTTCAATGATAAGATTTTTATCTTATTGTGCTTAAGAAATTTCTTGGATCTATGTATTTCAAACAGAATTTACTCTAATCTATTGCATTATTCTCAAATGTAGAAATAGAAGTAAACCTGAAATATTGTTACCGTATTTAGTGATTTTCTGAATTGTTTTAACGTTTTCGGGTTTTATCAAGTAAAGGAGACAGAATTAAAATTTGCAGTTCTTCTTTTCTCTTGTAGGCAGCCATTCTTCATGACACTGTTGAAGACACCTGCACGTCATTTGAAGAATTGGATGAAGAATTTGGAAAAGAAATTTGCGCTGTTGTTAGTGAGGTAACCGATGATAAATCTCTCCCCAAAGAAGAACGTAAGAAACTTCAGATTTTAAATGCTCCTCACAAAAGTGAAAAAGCCAAGTTAGTAAAGTTAGCAGACAAGTTATATAATTTACGAGATCTTAATCGTGCAACACCAGTTGGTTGGTCGGAGGAACGAGTGCAGGAATATTTCGTTTGGGCTTCTAAAGTGGTGGAAGGACTGAGAGGAACAAATAAACCATTAGAAGATGCCCTCGACAAGATATTTAAGGAAAAGGGGATAGCTGTAAATAGTGTAGAATTAAAGTGAAAATTACATTAATACGGTTTTGTTTTTTATAATGCATATTTTTGTACAGAAAAACTAATATATTTCAGTTAACTATTAATATATACATTCAAAATAAAATTTATATTTTTCCTGAATGTTTTATTGCTTTTAATTAATAATTAAAATTTGTTTAACTGATCAACCTACATTTTGCTTCAGTTTGGATACTACATTTCTATTAAAGACTTTTTTTTTTGTCAAATTTCTTTTAGTAATATCTTAAAAATGCTTCCTACAAGTTGGTAAGACATCAGATTAATCACTCTCTGTTCAAAAAGGGAAAAAACAAACAAAACAAAAACAAAAAAAAAGAAGGAAGATGGAAGCAACCTTCAATGCACATAGGCATGAGAACATCAGAAAAAAAAAAAAATGTCTCCTACTGTCTCTGACCACTTATGTGCTGTGTGTAGATGTCACCTTATGACATCAGACACACAATCTTTGAAATAACCGGTCATAAGAAGGAGAACGAAGCAGCTGCAGAAAGGAATCATTGTCAGGGTCCCAAGATCCAAGGGAATCCACGATGAAGGGAACAATCTTCACCTTAGTCAAATGTTAGCCAAAGGACATGGAGCCCTAAATTTTTGGTTTCAGTTTAATATTGGTATGGATTTTTTTTTTTAATGAATAGTAAGAATGAAAATTTTATTTGATTTTTTTAGGCTACTCTTCATTTTCAAACAAAGTGAAATTGCATTGCAATAATTTTAAATATTTTTTAATATCATAATAAAAATCAGTTGATATAGTATTTAAATTGCTAAGTTATTAGACTAAAATTTATTTAGTAAAATATTCTCAGCATCCATCTACTGAGAATGACATTACTTAAAAATATCTGGAAGACAAACGTAATAACTTTAAAAGTTATTAGGACAGTCCAAGGATTGGATTTACCTGATAACAAGAGTGAGGGAGTCAAATTTAGAAAGGTCCCATATTTTATTGACATACCATAAAAAAAGGTCTCTAATTTCACTGAGAAATACTGAAGACAAGGTTCTGGTTCAAAAATAACTAAATAATTCCTATAAAAATGTGTAATTTTTTTTTATGGCTTTATAAATAAATTTTAAATTTTTGTGATTTGCCCTTTTTTAAGCTATGGTTTATTAGTTCCTTAGAGCATTAACATCACTGAAGCAACAGATAGTAATTGCTTTCAAACAATTTTCCAATTGAAACCAATTTCTTAAATTTTTGATCCAAATATGGAATTTTTATTAATTAAAACTTTTTTTGATGACGTAATTTGAGTCTTTATCAAAAAATAAGCACCTGAAGATGACAAAAAATTTCCGCAGAAAAGCCTTAGAATTGAATCGTTGGAATTTTTTTAAAAGAAAGAAAGAATATTTAAGGAAAGCAGGCTTCAAGCTCTTTTTATGGGTGTTGTGCTTTGGTAGTTGCAGCAAAACAAACTTCCAAGATGTATTTACTTGTCTTGTAAAGCAGAAGTTTTAAATACAAAAGCATCTTGTAAGTTTTTGAATTTATTAATTTCATATTTTGTTTTTTGTTGTTTCTATGGCTATTGTTTAATGGATCTTCGTGACTTCCTTTCTGAGGAATTCCTCTGGAATTTGTAATTTCAATAGGATTCGGGCAATTTCTTTTTTCACAAGCACTTTTTTTTTTTTATTTATTTACTTACATATAATCGTACGATAAAGTGCAATTTTTACAGATGTTTTACATTATTAAAATATTTTGCTGCTCTTGGAAAAAATTCTGAGAGCACCCATGGTTCACATGTTTCCTACGTCTTCCCTTAAGATAAATATATATATATATATTTCCTAGGTAGTAATTTTGTTAGAGGCAGAGTTGAATGGTGATACTCTTGAACCTGGGTTTGAATACACTGGCTTGTCTGTCTTTCTTTCTTTTTTTCTTTCTTTCTTCTATGTGCAGTATCACTTACATTGACTGTTGTTTCATGCTTGTTCCTGGTGCATTAACCTTTATCACTTGTGCATTATTTTTATTAATGCACATTAAAAATATGTTCAATCAACATAATTCTGTTATGAAATAATTCAATTTTGTTCATTTTATTTTTTTTATTAAAAACACAGGTTTTTGGATCTGATAATTTTCATTGGGCTGTAAATTTCAATAAAGAATTTTTCCAATCAAGATAGTTAAGAAATGAGAAGGGTTGTAAGGCAGTTCAAGCCATGTGGTTGAATATTCTTGTTTCTGATGTTCACTTTGGACTCAACTAAGCTTGAATTTTGTTAAAGACTGTCAGTAATGGATTAATCACTCCAGATACCTCAACAACATCTACGGTTACAAACTGTTCATGAATTAAAATGTAAATATTGTGATCTACTACTTTAATTTCCAAATTTAAACTATTTTTTTTTTTTTTTTTTAATTATGAACTTTATTAACTGATTTGTGTTTTTCATATTTTGAATAACTGCTACCCCATGGGCTTCTAGCCATGATTTAACAGTTATGGTAATTTTCTTATTTGGCAAATTTATTTTCATGGCAGCAAGTGTAATGCTAAGACAATTTTCTATTTCATCACAGACTGATTTGTAAAATTACATTTAACTTAGAATTGAATTTTAATTTTGGTCATAACTTGTCAATAGTTTTTTTTTTCTATATATAACCTCTTGCACGTTTAGTTAATTAATAGAACAAATAAAAATTGATTTTAGAATAGTTCACATCATTTTTTAAGATTTTCTAATAAACTATAAATTGCACTAACTTTGCCTTTCATACTTTGATTACTTCAGAGACAACTAATTCCATCTGTGTATCGAAACTCTGCAATCTTTGAACAATATTCAGCTCCAAGGATTGTTTAACTATTATATGAATTAGGCAGCCCCCTACCAGCTCCCAAAAAATTCTAGGCATCAGTTTGTGAAGATCAAAGTATATGTAATTAATATACAAAATTTCTAAATTCTTCTTTTAACTTCTTCCTTTTCATCTTTGTTTATTAAACAAAAAAACACACATCTCCATAACATGTAGTTTATTTAAAAACTTTTCGGGTGATAATACGCCATCCCTTCTTCAAGCGAAATGAACAATAAATTAGCTCTTTGGAATAACCAAAAATACAAAATAGTGATAAACATGAACACACGTTGAAACAATTCACAATTGTTTTTACAATATGAAATAGCAATATGCTTAATTAATTTTAAATGTAATTAATTTTATTCTTATTTGCATCATTCAAATAGATAATAAGATGTAGTTTTTAATTTCTTTTCTTTTAATTTCCATTGAACTGATTGGATGAATCTAATAGGTTTGGTCACATGATTGAATACTTTTAATTTTGAAGATGACTTACCATTGTTCTGCCCCTGTTCAGGTCCTAACTTGAGATTAGATACATTTTATTTAAGTTAGTGAGCAGTTTATAAAATGTTGATTCTGTTACTGTACTGGAATTCCCTTTTTTTTTATTTATTTATTAATAATGGAGATGTGTCGGCATCTGTTGCATGGCAAGGAAGAGCACAATCCCTTGGAAGTTTAAGATAAATCACAAAATAGAAATTCTAATAGAATGAAAGAAGAAGAAATTTTATTTAAGTTAAATTATTTTTATATAATTTTAAGAATATTAAGAACAATTTTTACATTGCTAAAACATTGTTCCCTGCCCCTGAAAAAATGTCCACCATGTCTGCCAGAGTAGATGTTTGCATATTCATCTTCCTTTCAATTGTGGCAGAAGGTTCTACATACGATGATTTGGCAGTTTTTCCATTTGAAAAACGTGGAGCAAATAGACATTAATGTTATTTAATCTATACAGTTGAGATAAATGAAAAGAAATGAATGAACTCTTCACTGAATTTACAGATACTAATTTAAGCAGAAAATGACAGTGATGCTTTTAAGCCTTGTTCACAGTTCATTTTCAAATAGTATTAAGTTAAAATTCACAATGAACATCCAAAAGTCCATTAGGATTCTTGTTCAAAATTGGCATCTTGTAATTTTTCTCAATCTTGAAATCAACTTCCTGTTCTTTATCTTACAGTTATGACAGCTTATAAATAACTTTCTTTTGGATTTCTTGTATCCCTCTTTCTACAAATGGATTAAGAAGCGTTTTTAAACTGTCTTATCCCATGTAATGCTCATGCATTATTCCATAGAACCCAATCTAAGGGTCTGATTATTGTGGGTGCTTCCATCCCAAGCCTTTAATAATAATCTCTATTGTAATAATTACTTACCTACAAATGCCCCACATTTTAAGAATATATTCTCCTCCTTTGAAAAATGAATATATAAATAGATGATTCCTTCTTTTTAGTGTAATGCTAATTTCACTTCATTCCTTATGACAAACTATATTAACTTATTTATTTGAACTTAATTCTTGGGAAATCTACACATGAATTATAACAAATCAAAGATGCTACTCGCTTCTTAGTTTACCTGTGTAACAGCTTTGCAGCAGTAGATCCAACCTATGTAGAAACACTTCTATTGTTATTGTATTTTCCATGGGTAACATGGTTTTGCTACATTTAGTCAAACCTCTGTAATGTTTCAACAGATGGAATAAATATTGAGGGTCCATCCTCTTAATTGATGTCAACAACATTCAATTCAAGGAAAAATGGTATTACTATGTTTTTGTGATTACGTCGACACAGGAAAAGATTTTAAAATTACTTGGTATTGATTTAACTTGTCTTGTCTTGAACATCTTAGGTATAGACAATGATTGTCTGTTCCTAGCTCTGAAGATGATTTTGGTCTTTCCATCTTATTTTTGGTCATCCTCTGTCTCTTTTTCCTTTGGGTTTATATTTCAAAATTAAATTTGGAATCTTATCGTTGGACATCCTTTCTACATGGTTAAGCCAATTTTTTTGGTAATTTTGAATTTCTTGAATTAAACTTGGAGTTTTAAGTTGGTCTCGAATATCATTATTTTTCTTTTTGTCGAGGCGTGTAAATCCTAATAAAGGTCTCAAAAATTTCGTTTGTGCAGTTTCCAATCTTTGTTTGTTTCTTTGTTTCAATATCCAGGTTTCACTCCTATATTTAATTGCTGCTTTGGCTGTAATATTATGTAATCTTAGTAGTGTTTCTTTCGTCATTTGTTTTCCAAATCTTCTAATTATTCCATTCATTCTGTTGTATGTCTGTATGTTTGATATCAGGTTTGCCTCATCGTTATAACATGAAATTATGTTTCCTAAATATTTAAACTCTGATACTTGTTCTATTATTTTTTTCCATTAATTACAATTTTCACTCTTTGTATTTGTTTTCCACACATTGCCATGGATTTTGTTTTTAATTCCGAAATTTTCATTTTATAATTTTTTGAGATAGTATTTAAATGATTTGCTCCAATTTGAAGTTCATCTTCTGAATTTGCTATCAAAACTTGATCGTCAGCATACAGTAATGTCTTCTTCAATTTTTTATCTTTTGTGATCTGGATACCATTTTTATATATTGATTTCCATTCTTTTAGAATTCTATTTATATATATGTTGAAAAGTATTGGGGAAAGTCCACATCCTTGTCTCACTCCTTTATTTATAGTTAAAGGTTCTGATATTTTTCCGTTCATGAATTTTATATTAATTTTTGTTTCTCTATATATACTTCTAATTACATCAATTAATTTCGTCGAAATTTTATCTTCTTCCATAATTTTCCACAGTAAATTTCTGTTTAGGTTATCATAAGCTTTCTCGTAATCAATGAAAAGTAGGTACGTTGGCAAATTAAATTCTCTTCTTTTTTCAAGTAATTGCTGTAATGTGAATAAAGCGTCTGTACATCCTCTTCCTTTCCTAAATCCACACTGTTCTTCTAAATAAGTATCTGTAAACTGGGTTAATTTATTTTTTATAATGTTCGTAAATAATTTGTATGCTGTCTGTAGTAATGTTATTCCTCTATAATTTTGACAATTATCCTTTGGTCCTTTTTTATGTATACTAATTACTATTCCAGTTTCCCATTCCATTGGTATTTGTTGTTTTTTCCAGATCTCATTAAAAAGATTGAGTAATTTTTCTTTTAATTTTCCATCTCCATATTTAAATAATTCTATATATATCCCATCTGATCCCGGACTTTTCCTGTTCCTTGAGTTTTTTAAGGCATTTTCTAATTCATCCATTGTAATTCCATCTGAGCTTTCCGTTGTATTATTAAATTTCTGAAAATCATTCTCAACTTCTACCTGATCTTCTTCATTCCAGAGTGACTTGTAATGTTTTTTCCATTCTTCTTCTGTTATTAAATTCATTCTTAATTTATCATTTTCTGTACATTGTAGTTGTCTGAAAATTTTGAAGCCTATTCTTTGGGGTCCTGTGATGTCATGTTCTAAAGATTTAACAAATTTATCCCAATCTTCTCTACGTGTTTTCCTTGATAGTTTCCTAACTTCCGCTCGCAATTTTTTATATTCTACATAATTATTTGTGTTTTTATTTTGTAGATAAATTTTAAAAGCTTGCTTTTTTTCCCCAAATCTTTTCCTGTAGATCTTCGTTCCAAGTTCTAATCCATTTCTTGTTTTTATGTGATTTATAACCTAAACTTTCCTCTGCTGCATGTAAT
>JAFIDM010010028.1:1854028-1892742 GCA_023159025.1 Thereuonema tuberculata
ATTTAAGACAGTTATGGTTTTACTGAGCGTACATTTAGTATCATGTGAAGGAGAGCAGGCATACATGTAAGCGTGGACCGAAACATATCTTCATGAGATAGTCATGAAGTAGTCAGTCTCTTTGGGCATTTATATATTTAGATCAGTGCGCGAAACCACAACCACCTCATTACTTGGTCAGATTCTTGCGGCGGCCAAAAAATTTTTTTTTTACTCTTATGCTTCTGGAATTACCTCGTGTGGAAAGGTATATTTTTTATTGTTGACCAAAAATTTCCAATTGTAGGACATACATATTTAGATTGCGATAGAGATTTCGGTCTTATTGAGCAAGTGGTCAAAAAATATGAGAAAATATACTCGGCAGATACTTATAGGATCATTATTGATGCAGTTGATAAGAAAAAAAAAAACAATGGTAGTAACTGACATGGCAGATAAAGTTTTCTGACACTGATAGTCTACAATCAGGCCTGTATTTTGTTATTTGTTTGCTAAATGTTGACAAGGAGAAGATATCATTCAGAGATGAGGTAAGATGAATAAGGGCTGATAAGTTTGGGTCATACAAGTACAAGAAATCCTTCAATGAAAGCGAAGATTTTAAAGTAGTAAACCTGTTTCGAGTTCGTGGGCAGAAAGATATCACAAACTACATTCTGAAAAAGATTAGACAGCACAACACTATCTTGGAAGAAAAAATTAAAGACTTGAAGAAGCAAATGGAGTATATACCAGATGTGTATCAAGGCTTCTACAACGAAATCAACCACTCAAGTGAACCGTAATTTTGTATTGTGAATTAACTCTTCGTATAATGTAATGTTTATTAAAATTTATTTATACTTAACACCTTTGTGACGTCTTATTTCCGTTTTAAGAGCGTGTTGTGTCAAGAACAAAGGTGTTAAGTACATTTACGACTGAGTTACGACCAATAAATGTGGTTTCAACAAAATCATGTTTTTTCAGGACAATTTTTAGATATTAGTGATCATTAATAATTTACTCTGAACAATATGTAGCTTATTTTCAGGGAGCAGCCAAGCTTTAACTTTAACTTTAAATATCTCGAAACTGCCAAGATGTAACTTAACATCTTTGTCTTTGGGGCCCTTCAATTCTGTTATGAAGTAATCCAATTTTGTATATTTTTTTTTTTTTTTTAATTACAAACACAGGTTTTTGGACCTGATAATCTTCATTGGGCTTTAATTTCAATAAAGAATTTTTCCAATCAAGATAGTTAAGAAATGAGAAGGGTTTTAAGACAGTTCAAGCCATGTGGTTGAATATTCTTGTTTCTGATGTTCACTTTGGACTTCAACTAAGCTTGAATTTTGTTAAAGACAGTCAGTAATGGATTAATCACTCCAGATATCTCAACGACATCTACTGTTACAAACTGTTCAAGAATTAAAATGTAAATATTGTGATCTACTACTTTAATTTCCAAATTTAAACTTTTTTTTTTTTTTAAATTTTGAACTTTTATTAAGTTATTTGTGTTTTTCATATTTTGAATAACTGCTACCCCATGGGCTTCTAGCCATGATTTAACAGTTATGATAATTTTCTTATTTGGTAAATTTACTTTCATGGCAGCAAGTGTAATGCTAAGACAATTTTCTATTTCAACAAGACTCGTTTGTAAAATTACATTTAACTTAGAATTTTAATTTTGGTCATAACTTTTCAATAGCTTTTTCTATGCATAACCTCTTGCATGTTTAGTTAATTAATAGTACAAATAAAAATTGATTATAGAATAGTTCACATCATTTTTTAAGATTTTCTAATAAACTTTAAAATGCACTAACTTTGCCTTTCATACTTTGATTACTTCAGAGACAACTAATTCCATTTGTGTATCAAAACTCGGCAATCTTGAACAATATTCAGCTCCAAGGATTGTTTAACTATTAGATGAATTAGGCAACCCCCTACCATTTCCCAAAAAATTCTAGGCATCAGTTTGTGAAGATCAAAGTAATGCAATTAACTTTATTCTTATTTGCAGCATTCAAATAGATAATAAGATGTAGTTTTTAATTTCTTTTCTTTTAATTTCCATTGAACTGATTGGATGAATCTAATAGGTTTGGTCACATGATTGAATACTTTTAATTTTGAACATGACTTGCCATTGTTCTGCCCCTGTTCAGGTCCTAACTTGAGGTTAGATACATTTTATTTTAAGTTAGTGAGCAGTTTATAAAATGTTGATTCTGTTAACGAATACTGGAATTCCCTTTTTTTATTATTATTATTAATAACGGAGATGTGTCAGCATCGGTTGCATGGCAAGGAAGAGCACAATCCTTTGGAATTTTCAAGTTTAAGATAAATCACAAAATAGAAATTCTAATAGAATGAAAGAAGAAGAAATTTCATTTAAGTTAAATTATTTTTATATAATTTTAAGAATATTAAGAACAATTTTTACATTGCCAAAACATTGTTCCCTATCCTCTGAAAAAAATGTCCTCCATGTCTGCCAGAGTAGATGTTTGCATATTCATCTTCCTTTCAATTGTGGCAGAAGGTTCTACATACAACGATTTGGCAGTTTTTCCATTTGAAAAACATGGAGCAAATAGACATTAATGTTATTTAATCTATACAGTTGAGATAAATGAAAAGAAATGAATGTTGGAATGAATGAACTCTTCACTGAATTTACAGATACTAATTTAAGCAGAAAATGACAGTGATGCTTTTAAGCCTTGTTCACAGTTCATTTTCAAATACATCCAAAAGTCCAATGTTATGATTCTTGTTCATAATTGGCATCTTGTAATTTTTCTCAATCTTGAAATCAACTTCCTGTTCTTTATCTTACAGTGATGGCAGCTTATAAATAACTTTCTTTTGTATTTCTTCTATCCATCTTTCTACAAATGGATTAAGAAGCGTTTTTAAACTGTATTATCCCATGTAATGCTCATGCATTATTCTATAGAACCCAATCTAAGGGCCTGATTATTGTGGGTGCTTCCATCCCAAGCCTTTAATAATAATCTCTATTGTAATAATTACTTACATACAAATGCCCCACATTTTAAGAATATATTATTCTCCTTTGAAAAATGAATATATAAATAGATGATGCCTTCTTTTTAGTGTAATACTAATTTCACTTCATTCCTTATGACAAACTATATTAACTTATTTATTTGAACTTAATTCTTGGGAAATCTACACATGAATTATAACAAATCAGAGATGCTAACTCGCTTCTTAGCTTACCTGTGTAACAGCTTTGCAACAGTAGATCCAACCTATGTAAAAAGACTACTATTGTTATTGTATTTTCCGTGGGTGACATGGTTTTGCTACATTTAGTCAAACCTGTGTAATGTTTCAACAGATGGAATAAATATTGAGGGTCCATCCTCTTAATTGATGTCAACAAACATTCAATTCAAGGAAAAATGGTATTATTAAGTTTTTGTGATTACGTCGACACAGGAAAAGATTTTAAAATTACTTGGTATTGATTTAACTTGTCTTGTCTTGAACATCTTAGGTATAGACAATGATTGTCTGTTCCTAGCTCTGAAGATGATTTTGGTCTTTCCATCATATTTTTGGTCGTCCTCTGTCTCTTTTTCCTTTGGGTTTATATTTCAAAATTAAATTTGGGATCTTATCGTTGGACATCCTTTCAACATGGTTAAGCCAATTTTTTTGGTAATTTTGAATTTCTTGAATTAAACTTGGAGTTTTAAGTTGGTCTCGAATATCATTATTTTTCTTTTTGTCGAGGCGTGTAAATCCTAATAAAGGTCTCAAAAATTTCGTTTGTACAGTTTCCAATCTTTGTTTGTTTCTTTGTTTCAATATCCAGGTTTCACTCCCATTTTTAATTGCTGCTTTGGCTGTAATGTTATGTAATCTTAGTAGTGTTTCTTTCGTCATTTGTTTTCCAAATCTTCTTCTAATTATTCCATTCATTCTGTTGTATGTCTGTATGTTTGATATCAGGTTTGCCTCATCGTTAAAACATGAAATAATGTTTCCTAAATATTTAAACTCTGATACTTGTTCTATTATTTTTCCATTAATTACAATTTTCACTCTTTGTATTTGTTTTCCACACATTGCCATGGATTTTGTTTTTAATTCCGAAATTTTCATTTTATAATTTTTTGAGATAGTATTTAAATGATTTGCTCCAATTTGAAGTTCATCTTCTGAATTTGCTATCAAAACTTGATCGTCAGCATACAGTAATGTCTTCTTCAATTTTTTATCTTTTGTGATCTGGATACCATTTTTATAAATTGATTTCCATTCTTTTAGAATTCTATTTATATATATGTTGAAAAGTATTGGGGAAAGTCCACATCCTTGTCTCACTCCTTTATTTATAGTTAAAGGTTCTGATATTTTTCCGTTCATGAATTTTATATTAATTTTTGTTTCTCTATATATACTTCTAATTACATCAATTAATTTCGTCGAAATTTTATCTTCTTCCATAATTTTCCACAGTAAATTTCTGTTTAGGTTATCATAAGCTTTCTCGTAATCAATGAAAAGTAGGTACGTTGGCAAATTAAATTCTCTTCTTTTTTCAAGTAATTGCTGTAATGTGAATAAAGTGTCTGTACATCCTCTTCCTTTCCTAAATCCACACTGTTCTTCTTCTAAATAAGTATCTGTAAACTGGGTTAATTTATTTTTTATAATGTTCGTAAATAATTTGTATGCTGTCTGTAGTAATGTTATTCCTCTATAATTTTGACAATTATCCTTTGGTCCTTTTTTATGTATACTAATTACTATTCCAGTTTCCCATTCCGTTGGTATTTGTTGTTTTTTCCAGATCTCATTAAAAAGATTGAGTAATTTTTCTTTTAATTTTCCATCTCCATATTTAAATAATTCTATATATATCCCATCTGATCCCGGACTTTTCCTGTTCCTTGAGTTTTTTAAGGCATTTTCTAATTCATCCATTGTAATTCCATCTGAGCTTTCCGTTGTATTATTAAATTTCTGAAAATCATTCTCAACTTCTACCTGATCTTCTTCATTCCAGAGTGACTTGTAATGTTTTTTCCATTCTTCTTCTGTTATTAAATTCATTCTTAATTTATCATTTTCTGTACATTGTAGTTGTCTGAAAATTTTGAAGCCTATTCTTTGGGGTCCTGTGATGTCATGTTCTAAAGATTTAACAAATTTATCCCAATCTTCTCTACGTGTTTTCCTTGATAGTTTCCTAACTTCCGCTCGCAATTTTTTATATTCTACATAATTGTTTGTGTTTTTATTTTGTAGATAAATTTTAAAAGCTTGCTTTTTTTTTCCAAATCTTTTCCTGTAGATCTTCGTTCCAAGTTCTAATCCATTTCTTGTTTTTATGTGATTTATAACCTAAACTTTCCTCTGCTGCATGTAATACTCCTTCTTTGATATTTTTCCAATCTGTTTCTATATTGTTTGTAGATTCTGTTATCTTGTCTTTCAGTCTATTTCTGTATAAATTTCTAATACTGTCTTGTTCAAGGAGGTAAATTTTGAGTTTCTTAGAAATTACCTCATTTTCTGTTTTCTTTTTATAAATGGATTTGTATTTAATTTCAAATCTGCTTTCCACTAACATATGATCACTATCTATTTCACTTCCACGATATACTCTCGTATCTTTAATGTTATTATTGAGTTTTTCATTTATAATAATATAATCTATGATAGACTTAACTCCTCTGGCTTCCCATGTATATTTATGTATCTCTTTATGTTTGAAAAAAGTATTACTGATTTTTAAATTATTGAAAACTCAGAAATCTTTTAACATTTCTCCATTATAATTACTTGTTGGTTCTCCTTCTGTTCCTATACATTTTGCAATTGTTTGATTACCTACTCTGGCATTAAAATCTCCCATCAAAATTATTGCTTCATCTTTATTTATTTTGTCGAGACAACTTTGTAAATTTTCATAAAATTCTTCTGATTCTTCATCCTTGCCCTGTACTGGAGCATATATTCCCAAAATGTTAAAAATTTTGTTCATAATTTTTATCCTGATCATTATAATTCTATCCGCTATCCACTGGTAGTCTAAAATTTTATTTTTCCAAACTTTTTTGATCCATATTGCAACTCCCGATTAGGCCCATCTATCTTCATCAACACCAGAATAAATCATAATATAGTCTCTAAACATTAATGATCCTTTGTTTTTCTTGTTTGTCTCCGTTATTACAGCTATGTCTATATTTCTAATCTTTAATTCTATGTTTAATTCCTCCATTTTATTTGCGATACCATGTACATTCCAAGTTGCAAATTTCAGTTTCCCAAAGAGATGTCCAGTTCCATTAGCCGGTTCATTTCCATTTATATCTGTCCTGTTATTCATCTTCTAAGTTTTTCGAGTAATATTAAATTCCCCTGGATAGATCACCACTCTATCGCAGGGTAAGTTCAGTGATAGGGCTGCTATCTTATGGCCTCTGAACTTGCCAATGAATAGCATTTCCTCTATTCAGAAATTGTGGTTATACCGCCAATACTCGGTCGTCAGAGCCTCTTTCGTTAAGATCCAGACTGCACCACAAGGAGGCGAGGTTGACATTTGATTAGGAGTGGCTGTATTTTACGCTTCACTAATCCATTAGCAGTCCATTGATTTAATGGAACTAAATTATAAATACTGTACAACAATGATTTTGCTGATGATGTAGTTCAACTATGCTCTGTTCAAACCAAGTATTATTTTACCGATCTGCTTTTAATGATGGAACATTAACTGTATTAGAAGGCTATCTATATAATAACAGAAAATTCCAGCTTGCCTCGAATGAAGTGGAATGCACCTATGTTTATGGGAAGAAGCAACTGATTTGACAAACTGCTTTTCAATTATTATGATAGCAAGATGTGAAAGTCAATTGTCACCCATTTGATTACAAAGAGAATTTTTAATTTGTCCTAATAGCAAAAATGATCAGACTGCTCATGAAGGAAGAAGTGTCATGTTATAATGCTTATGGCAATTTTGTAGTTTTCAAGTATCTGACAAGCTTTGGTATTGCAATCACCTGAATATTTTCCTCATTTTGGTGCTTTAGGATTGAGTTTAGTTCTGATTTTAAAACCTTGGAGAAAAGTTTCAGTTCTGTACTAATAAACCATTAGTACACCATGTCGCACTTATGTTCTGCCACTGATGTTTCAATTTATCAACCCTTAAGAAATCGCCACCACTGGAATTGAAGACACTGACTTCTAGCAATGTTCTTAAATTTTCTGGATGATTCTCCAATCTCAATGAAAATTTGATATCTAAGGGGTTTTCGGATTACAAAATACAAATATAACATTCATCTGTGACCTGAAAATGAAGACACCACTGATGAGAAACGCTGTATCTTGAGTTATCTTCTGTTCCTTTTTCATCTATTTAACATCTGCAGAAGGTTCTACTTCATTCATTCTAATCTTGTTTTCAAAATATTAAATAAAGATTATTTTTCTATCAAGTTGAAAAAAATTATTAAAATAAAAAGACAATTAAATGTAATTCTGAAAAATTTGCCTAGTTCTCTAAATAAAATCAAAACCTGTTTAATAAGATATAATAGAAAATGTTTTTGAATTGTTTACTGAGACTTCCGACAATTTTTTCTCTAAAAAGAAAATGAATGGGATTTGAATAAAGAATAGAAATGAACCCCATTTACAGGAATCCGATGGAAAGTGAACCAATAATTTCATTGTACTCTTGTGTATCGTCAGGGAACGACATAAAGCCAAAACACGTGGTGAAGAAACACATCTTAGTATGTGTCATATAGGAAAATGATTGTTACAAAATTATTTAAGATCTCTACAAGTTAAGAAACTATTAGAAGGAATAATGTGAGGGTGGTGGTTCAGGCGACTTCACTTTGTTTTGGCAACTGGACTGTTTGATTTTGGAGTGGAAGCTGAACTTTGTTTGTTTTCTATGTTTCTTCTAAGGTAGCCTTGTGTTGTTCCTAAACCAACATTTTACTAAGATACATAATGTACTTTAATTATCCTCTGCTATAGGTGGGAGAAGTCAATTCCCAAGAATTAGAAATATATACAGATTATGTACCGTAGTTTCTCCTTGTAATCTAAATTTCACTAATTACAAATTTAGAATGTTCCATTCAAATCTTTCTAGAATATAACTATGCACAATCTTATATTACTGTGCATATAAATGAAATATATATTTATAATATGATTTGATGCTTACAAATTATAAGAAAATGCCACTGACGAGAAATTACATTCTTAAGAACAAATTTACAAGCTTCATAACAGAATTTCGAAACTATTAATAAACAACAACGGGTGACATTGTTTCACACTCATTGGTGCTCATCAGCCAGGAGTAGTCGACAGTAAACAAGGGGCTCTTCAGTACTTAGGCTAATAGGAATGTAGCCCCCAATGATTCATATCCTCCAGTCCCTTTAAAATTCCAGTAGAATAATAATAAACAATAATTTTCTCTTACCTATTTACAATAGGACTTGTAGGTAAAGATCTTTTCTGTTTGTTTCTCCATTTTATTGACCTGTCTTTTGTATTTATCAGTCCAACAGACATAAGCAATTTTATAATGCAGTTTTTAAATACTGTAGTAAATCTGGTTAAATTTATGTATATCTAAAAAAATAAAAATGGATGATCTAAAAATAAAAGCAGAATCTATAAGAATGAGAACTGAAACTCTTAATTTCACATTTGTTTTTGTGAATCTTTCTGTGGTGATTTAATGCACAAAAGAAAGTTCTAAACAATTCTCGATGTCGGTATCTTTATTTGATGAATATCTAGTTACTAGCTTCATGTTTCTTACAAAACTTGCACTCGATGGAAATGGCTCAGTCACCCTTTTGTTAATGTTCTTATTTGCCTGTTGGCAAAAAGAATTGTTTGAATACCTTAAGCACTTGATGATTCAGTAAATAGTATTCCAATGGACTATCCCACAGCCCAATGGGGGGACGCAGGAAATATTGAGGCAACCAGGAATTCTTTACGAATGGGACAATATCAGGTTGATGTTGAAGTGGTACTAGCAATAAGTGAAGAGTAGTTTAAATTTGTCTATCAGATGGTACCAGCTATCAGCTGTTTGTAATTTTTTTTTAATAAAGGGACAAAGTGATTTTGAAGTGAATACATTGTTTAATATAATTCTCCTCAAATTTCATGGGTTACAAAAAGAAAAATCGGTTTAATGTATATTAACATTTAATGAGAAGCTATTATAAATAGTTAATATGTTCTTTATTAACGAACATTGCGTTTAATCCATGGCAAAAACTCTGTGACTCGAGTGTAGACGCCTGGATATCCAGCAGCGCCACAACCTTGTCCAGTGGCTACAATTCCTATTAATGTCCAACGCCCTTTAGATAACTCGGCTACCAATGGTCCTCCTGAATCTCCCTACAAAGTAAACCAAAAATAATTAGTTACCTTTCAGTTCCATAATGGGAAGTGAGAATTGAATAATAATGGTACAGTATTGGATAAATATAAAATAATAGTTGTTTAACAATAGATTTCCACTTAAGGTTAATCTCGCTATCAGATCAGAGACTCAAAAAAATCACAGCTTGAGTCGCAGATTTAATCTAAATCAGAAAAGGTGTTTTGCTAGCCTCCACTGATAATAAGCCCAAAGAAGAAAGTATCTCATTTTGAATCCTTGATAAGTAACCCATTCAGCTTTGGGCCACAGTCACTGGTAATGGGCAAAACAACCTTAAAGCAAAAACAATATTAGGAAATAGTGGTTCCAGATTCAGTTGTTTTTATTATATTGATCAACTGTACAGGTGAAAGATTTTGTCCCTGTAAATATCTGCATCATTCATCGATTTCAGTTGTATTAGTTCTTTAGAAAACTGCTCGCTAATATCATCTTCATATTTATTTGTAGTTTTCTTGTATTTCCTGGAATTTCTACTTCATATATAATAACCACAACACACTGAATACAATGTTTATTTCTTTTGCTACATCAGATCGAGTTACCAATAACACTGTCTAAAAGAACATGAAACACATTAAATACTTCAATTGGTTTTACTATCATTTCTTCAGCATTTCTTTTCCTCTTCCTTTAAGATTTTCAAGAATTAAATTTCCTTATTACAACATATATATTCCATGAATCTATCAAACATTGCCTATTCATTTGTTTCTTTTGTTTGAAATAACAACATGAAATGAATGTCGTTTACTTCACATAGGCGGAATTGCATCAATAAAGAATTGATAACACGCCCTCTGTAATTGTTACTATTTTCATGATCAAGTTTTCTGTCAGAAAGGTTTTTTACATCATTTGAAAGTCCCCAGCCAATTTCTGTTGTAGAAATAGATGATGTCTATTTTGCAAATTACCTGAACTACGACACAGAAAGCAGAATACAGCTTCAATAATAAATTTAACATGCTGTGCATAGTAATAACAAAGTAATAAAAACGAAATAAAAAACAGCACCAGAATAAACCAATTGCCATTCTGAATCAATCTGATTGGGCTGAGGAGTCCCTGGAAGGACGAAACGGGCTGTCCCCAATTCCCCCCGATAATTGATTCAGAATGGCTATTTGTTTATTCTGGTGCTGTTTTTGATTTCGTTTTTATTACTTTGTCAGAATAAAGCTTGTTTGATTTTACTTCAGACTATCCAGTCTTGAAGAACTACTTCATTATACCTTAAATGACAATTCAGCAAGGAAAATTATTTCCGTCATGGTCGGGAGGAAAAATTGTTGGTTCTGGTTCTTGTCTTCTAGGCGGTGAAGTTGGTTTTAAATATCAAAGTTTAATAACTTCCCATTAATTTCTTCATTTTTGGATGTCAGCGATGTTATTTCTGTTAAGAAAGAAACAGAATTCAGTTCAGTTGCATTAGATTGACTTTCTCCTGCACCTGCAGATGATTCAGTTTCAACAGTCTTCAATTCAAATTTACTTGATGCACAAGAGTCACTTTCATTATTATTGTTGTTTTCTTCTTCAATTGAGATATTTGCAGCTTGATTTTCAGGCAAACGAGGAGAAATGTTTAATCCCAAGGCTTTAAAGAACCACTTTTAACAGCTCCTTTCTCTTTGGTATTTCGTTTGTTTCTTTTTTGAGCTCAGGATTTATGATGTTAATTCCTAATGAAGAAACGCAGCCTAAGATTTAAGATAGATCATGAAAATGATTTTAATAATAATTATAATATTGCAATTTACAAGTTTACCTTTGACAAAAATATGAAATTAGAAAAAGAAAATATACTTTCAGATACTTCACGAGTGACGAGAACATGCGTTCATTGTAAAAGAAAACAAAGATTACACTTTCTTAGTTGAGTGGCTTAACTAGCAAAACACGAATTCATCTAAGGGGTGAAATATGTGTAGTCACATATGTCCACATAACCTGTTCGCACTGAAGCTACCAACAGAAACGCTACAAAGGGACCGAAAATACTGTTTAAAGCTAAAATACATAAATAAAGTGTGCTGTCAAATAGTGTTTTGGGCCCGGACCCAAAAACCAACAAAGATATTAAAGAAATTATGCAAGAAAATCACAAATAATAAAATTGGACAGTGATTTGTTAAAAAAAGAAACAGAAGCCAGACCCTAGTCCTGCTCTCGTCGGGCTTCTGAAATATCGACTGAACTGAATTCTTTAAAAGCTTTGGTTGAAGATAAAACCCATTCTCTTGCTGCAATGAATCCATGGCTGAATCCCAGAACTACATTTCCTTCACTCATCCAATCAATCTGTGCAGGGATTTTCTTCCTTCAACGTATTAACTTTTGAAGGAGGGATCTTCTTGAAACTTGGTGAACTTATTTATGAGATGATCTAGTTTTGAAATTTTCTCAAAGTGGGTTCTTGTAGAGAAAACTGAGCCGAGAAAGAATTCCCATTGGAATGATTTGTATCAACTTCTTAAAGACTCTTTTTATCTCATCCATTAATTTGTGCATAACTTGATAAGATTAAAATTTACCAATTACTTATTAGTTATTATTTTTTCAGTGAAAGGAAAAATTATAACAGTTCTTTTTCATCAGATATAAATTTGAATTCCAATATTAGTTTTTCACGACTTTTTCTTTGTTTTGTTCTTTTTTAAAGAAATTTTAAACAAACTAGGATTGAAGTGGTTTTATTTACCTGACAAGCGTCTTTTCCTTTGGCTCCAGCACACAGGAACTTCTCATTTATTCCATTGGGAAAGACACGAGGATAGTCTGTGGTTTTCTTATAACTTTCATTGCATTCTTTATTAGAAACCATGGGAATAGTCACTTCCTGAAGCCGCGTTGCCTGAGGTCCTTCTATAATAAATAAATAAAACATAGTAAATGTTATAATAGTTTTAGACCTTATGATTTTTTTTCCCAGTCTTCTTGTCATTCGACAAATGAAAGAGTTTCAAAATTTTACTTAACTTTCCTTTTATTCCATAGCCTTCCACTACTTGTCTGTTTTGGAAGTAGTAAAAATTTCTCTTTATTACATTCATCAAATTTTTGTTCTTCCTTTGTAACATTAACTGTAGGCTATAGTTTGAAAATACACTACAGTTCCTTCTCCTACATCCATTTAGTTTTTTTACTGAGAATGCGAAATACACTAAAATACTTTCCTTTCTCTGTTTGTATTCGCATCACATTAACGGATGGATTTTCGTAAAGGGCTAAATGTACTACTCTGTCTTCCGTTATAAGATAATTGCTTCAGGTCTACTTCCGTTTCCGCAAGATAATTGCTTCAGGTCTACTTCCGTTTCCGCTTGACATAACTTCGACGGTAAAGTGCGTGGAGATGTCGACGAAGACGGAACGGAACATTATGAAAATGCTTCATAAACATAACGGAAGACGGAGTAGTGCGTTTAGGCGTACATAGATACGTAACTTCAAACATGGGTACATTCGTTTCGGTTTCTTCTTCACCCGTCCAAAAATGACCTCGAATAAAACTGCTAAAGACTGATTTCTTTACAATGTGGTGATTTACAGGGTGACAGGAAAAACCTCGGACAAATGTTTCGATCAATATTTTATGAAGAAACGAAAGTTGCATGAATGTAACAACTAATACCAATAACATGGACATCACACAAAAAGTATGTTCAGTAGGTTTCGAAGTGGGCGCCTTTGGCGGCGATGCAGAGCTCCAAACGCGACTTAAAATTTTCAGTGATGGGCTGCAGGTCCCTGGCGACAATCGATCCCACTCCCGGTGCAGAGATTGTTTCAGTGACGCGACACTTTTGTGGCGCTTAGCACAGGCCCTGGACTCCAAAATCGACCAGACGCTGTAGTTCATCGGGTTGAGATCCGGTGAGTAGGGCGGCCATTCTGCAGACGAGATGAAATCCGGAAAATGTGCCTTGCACCAGTTCCGAGTAGTTTTCGCCTTGTGGGCCAGAGCGGAGTCTTGTTGGAACATCCACTTTGTATTGCCGAAGTGCTGCTGGGCCCACGGTAGAACGACAGCCTCAAGAATGTCACGGCGATACACTTCTTGGTTGATTTTGACCCCCTGTTCCACGAAAATGAGGGGGGTCTTGCCGCTGGTGCAAATTCCTCCCCAGCCCATCACTGACTGCGGATTTTGGCGGTGTTCAATGATGGCAAACCAGCTCCTGTCATTTTGGTGGTTGTGTGCCTGCTCGACGGTGAACAGCGTCTCATCGGTGAAGAGAATGCGCTCCCATCGCTGAGTGCGGCATGATGCTTCAGTTGGCGACATCTTTGAAGTCGTACACGCTTGTTCTCATAGGTGAGCAGCTGAACTTTTCGGAGCTTGTACGGCTTGAGGTTGAGTATCTTTTTGGCCATCTGTCGAGTCGATTCTCGATTGATGCCTGTCTCATGAGCGATTTTCCTCATGGAGACCCTCGAATTTCTCTGGATCCGCTTCTTGATTTTCTGGCGGTTAGCGGCCGTGTTGACAGTGCACTTTCTTCCGCTTCCAGGACGTTGTCCATCATGACCAAGCTCCTTGAACTGGTTGATGGCATCGGAGACGGTCTGCCGAGGCACGCTAAGCAGACGAACAATTTCACATTGACGTTTTTCAGCACGAAACAGCTCCACAATTGCACCACGTTTGTTGGACATACTAAATAAAAGCAAAACATAATCAGCAATAAATCGAAACTACATACACCAGTACATACGAACATAGAGAACCTTATAAAACAAAAATCAGTTGGATACCGTAGAATGCATTCGCATCAGGACGTATCAAACTTTGTCCAAGGTTTTCCTTGTCACCCGGTATAGTCGATCTTAAAATATGAACACCATTACTTTGATCTCCACCCGTTCTCAAATAGAATTCGATCTATGCTCAGATGTACATCGATTAGTGGGAGGGGGGATCTGAGAATACATCGAATTCTATATATTACATGGTCTATTCCGCCATCAGACCTAAGTTAATAAAAAGTTTTTTTTTTTTTTTTTTTAAATAGAATAGTGACAAAGGAAAATATCTTACGATACTGCATTGTACCCCATCCAGTCACAGTAGCATTAGCACCAGTAAATGCTGACTTCTTTGGTTCTGAAGAGAAAAAGAAACATTTCTTATAATTTGAATTAATTTCATTGAGAAGAAGATGAAATTTCATCCAACACATTTATGATAAGTTAATGCTTTGTGTATTTTTATAATTTTATAAATATATTTAAGAAATTAAACCATTTTATTATAATTTTCTTAAAATTAAAGATTTTACAAAATGCTTTAACTACATCATTTCTTTTTTTAAATATTCAAAATTTACATATTATACGTATGTTTGTTGGTTTACCTGGAAGACAGACTGGCTCAGCTCCAACTGCGTACGGAAGCTGCAACAGAGCAATGTCGTTAGCAGCCGAAGGTGGAGAGTAATTGGGATGAATCGTGATTGCCGTTAACGCTGAATCTCGAGTCCTTTCACCTTTTTTGTCTTTGGTGAGATCGAATTCTCCGATTCGTACGAAATACTTCCCCGGTGGTGGTTTAGGTAAACTGAAAAAAATTCAAAAGATTAAATATAGATTTCCTCATTTTTTTTTTTATTTTTAGGAAATTTGTTGTAGTTTCCCTAATTGGTGAAACTCACAACTTTTTCATAAGATTTAATAATTGGCAGAAATTGTTAATTGTATGGAGAATTCTGGAAAGCAAGCATTGGATTATGATGTTTGATGTTTGATTCTTGTGAGGTTGTTTTAGTAATAGACATATCGAGAAGGGTTGGTTTATCTTAGAAAGATAAAAAAAAATCCATGTTCAGATTCGGATGAAATGGCCTCTGCTTCCTACAATGAAGCGAGATCAGGATAGGATTCATTCAAAACATTGGAGATTTATTAATATATAATTTAGTCTCATTGAAAACAAGGACTTGAGATCTGAAATCCATTTCATAAGATGGACCCAATGAAACAAATGATAGTAAGCACGAAATACCAGCACAACATGTACAGCAGATCAGACATTTCTTAAAAGGAACTGATTGATTCTATTGAGAACTACAATAGAAGTTAGTAAAAAAGAATATTAAAGTTTATTTGAATATTGCAAACTATTTTTTTTTTAATTTTTCATTTACAACTAGTTTTTAGAATATAAAATTATATTTTGGTTAAAATGTTGTATAATTGGAAGACACAGATGAAGTTCATCCGTTATACAACTTTTAAAATGAATTTAATAGAATAAGTGAACTCCTAATTACCTTTCTATGAAGCAATGAGCGGCTGTGATGACATAACGACTGTTAATAAGACTTCCCCCGCAAACAAACGTATCCCCTTCATATAGAGCAGCCTTAAAAAAATATTATTATTATTATTATTATATAATTATACAGTATTTTTATACAAAACAGGGACATTATAAGTTTGGTTAACATTTTTAATATTCGTTAAAATGCTTTGAGAAACAAATGAATGAGGACACATAATTTTAGAAGTCAGTATTAAATTTAAAAATGCATCTTAGAAAAACATTTAGTGAAAAATCTGGGCCCTAAAAATAAATAATAAATTTCCTTTTTTCATATTTTGAGTTTTATTAATCCTTTTATGTTTCTTCTTATTTTTCTTCTTTAATCTCACTTTCCTTCTTACGAAAAACGCAAGAATTTAGAATTTCTTAAAAACAAAAATATAAGAATAAAATGAAACCATGAGATTTAGAATAAAAACTGTTAGAATTCTGTCATTTCAATCGTTGTGGCATCAGTTGAATGTCGTGCTTTTAATTGACATCGTCGTCAATGGTTCTATTCTCTTTTTAAATAACTTTCTATTTCCTATTTCCTTGCTTTCAAATTATTTCTTACCATTCTTACATGTCTTAAGATTCATTCATCCTTTCCAACTTTTTATCATTTTCAGATTTTTACAGATGATTGTTCTGGTAGTTTTTTATACAATATCTTCTTTTTTCCCCTTGCTTTTGGTCCTATTATTCTTCTTTTTTCTTATACATATATATAAGAACCTAATAACTCGCCAAACAATCTAAAGTGAAGAATCCGTTAGAGGAAGTGAACTCCTAATGTATTTTCTGTGGGATTTTGATACTGGACCACTAGCTCTTTTCCTATTGGTCCGATTTGTACCAAAAACATTAAAGATCTTTCTATTGACTGATATCTGAAACCTACTGGTAAATTTATTGCAAAAATTTCAACTGTGTAAAATAAATACTTGGATCACAGATGGATGAATGAATTGTTATAAAATTGTGTTAGCTAGCTACTATTTTTATTAATGATAGAAAGGACTAATTGAATTGATGTGAACTTACCATCCATGGCCAGCTGTTGAGTTTGCTTTGTTCACCTCCCACTATGAATATCTTCACTTTCTGATTGACAGCAGGGGGGCGAATACCACAAGCTATTAATTCAAATGTATGTATAATGTATTCGGAATTCATTCATAACAACAAAGAATTAGTAAAAAAAAAAAAACCTCTCTTAAAAAATCATTACCTGATAAAAATTTAAAGTTGAAATTATTGTTGGTAAAAAATTTTTATTATTATTTTGTTTTTGTCCAAAAAAGCATGTAACAAAAAATGGAATTAAATAAAACAAATGATCTTAATTTTAGCTCCTTTTAAATATTTCGAATTTTAAACTACAATTCTTTCTCAAAAATGAAAATCTTTTAACATTAGGAAACAATTACATGCTTTTACATCGTAAGCATTACATTTCTCGTACATTGTTTACGAAAGTACATTAGAAAGTTGTTCTCAGAAATATATTAGAATGTAAAAGCATGTTTCTTTGTTCTTAAATGACATTAAAAACCCAAGATAGCCTTTCCAACCATTGTGTCCTTTCCTTAAATGCTCTTCTCAATTTCTTTATTCTTACATTATCTTCTATATCATCAAACCATCTTCGTGGTCTTCCTCTTATTCTTCTTCCTACAGATTTCCAGTCTTTTTTTTCTTCTTTCTATAACTGTACTCAGGTCGTAAAAGAATTAAACCCTACAACTGTAAGATGGGGTTAAGTCCGGTCTCACTCACTTGAAACTTGCGAATGTTCCATTTCTTTAGCTTCATTATTTTATAGACCATTGTATATTTATATATATACGATTCAAATTACAATATTTGCCGTATTTTTGGCCTATTTAATGAATCCACATTATAAACATGATTAACAAAAAGAAAGATTAATATTCTGAGAGATCACAGTACCATTCTAAGATAAAAGGTTTGTATGAACAATGTATCCTATTCCGAATAGTTTCCTAAATAGAGCTATTGGAATGTACAGTTATAAAAGTATTGATAAGAAAGAAATTTTAAGTTCTATTTCTAATATTTATTTAAAGGGACAAATTCGTTACAATTTATAATAAGTTTTCAAAAATTCCACAGTCTTTACAACTCATAATTTCAGACAGTGAATTATTACGACGGGAGGGAAAGACAATATATAGGACATCCAATTCAAAATAAGTGTAGGTAGGGAGTAGGACACGTGCTCATAGAAACGTGATTTGTTAGAATGACTTGTTAGCCTTTCCTCTTGGGATACCTTATAATAGATGAGATCAAAACGCATTGGAATCTTTTAGCTACAATCGAGGATTTTGTTTATTCTTATTTAATGACAAGCACGGATGTTTTGATCTTTGTCATTGGTTGGAGTTGTGTAGAAATGGACCAAGACGCCACAGTGAAAACCCTTTCAAATAATAATACAGTAATAACAAAACACTTCATTATTTCTTATCCAATTGCTTCGTATTTACTTACATCGCAAAGGCAAATGAAATCTAAATGTAACAAACTCACTGTTCCCTTGTAACGACTCTTTAATTGGAGCTAATCTAAGTTTGATTGATCCATTTCAAGCACAGACTGTCAAATAATTTGATGGTGGAATCTGTCTGTGGTTAGCAGACGTTAAATCAATTAAGTCCAAAGCAATCTGTTACTTACTTTTAGAAATAGTTACAGGTCCCGGATCCACTCCTTGGCAACAGACAACCTTTCGTCCAGTTGGAGACGAGCACTGAGGAGAATCAAATGACGAACGGTTCTTACACCGGCTTTGGTCCACACACGACCCCTGTTGTCCGGTTTTCGTTCGACATAGCAAGGAATTCACTTCAAAAATAAGAAAAAAATGCAAAACTACAGAGTATCCTTTTCTATAAAAGCATAAAGAAATGACGCAGAAAATTAAAAATATATGAACTTTCATCGATGAGACTCTGGGACGGCTGTTTCGTCCTTTTTGTGGACTCGTCAGCCAAACCCACTCACCAGATGAAATGCTCAGATAGTGCAACAGTGTTAATGGAAGCCATCCCGGCCGTGGTCTCCCTCCAAAAGAAAACATTTAAAAAAGAAACCAAAACAGGCAAAACTTCAAATCCTGGCCTGCGGAACAATGAGGAGCAAAGGAATTTGAATATAAAAAAACCTAGGCTGAATCCAACCTGGTTTAATATAAACAAAAGATTTAACTTATACAAATTAATATAAAAGCAGAAAGAAATGACATAGAAATGAAAATATCTGAGCTTTCATCATTTATCCCATCACGGTCCCATCAAAATCGGATGAACGAGTTTTTAGTTTAATTAGAATAAAGAAATACCTTGTCTCTGAAATCGATCAGGATCTGCCTTCGGGGTGGAAACAAACAGCAGCAGCAGCAGAAGAAGAAGATAGGGTTTCATTTGAACTGAAAAGAATCACATCTGGTTAAATCAGTTTTTTACTAACGACAGAACAAATAAGTTCCTGAAACAACATAAAATCGACATTCTTGAAAATTGTTGTTTCTGAAATTTATTATTGTTATTATTTTTATTATTATTTTCTTTGTTTTTGAAGTTGTAAATATAATACGAACGAAAAATCTATCGTATATTTTTCCTGCTAAATACCAATATTATAAATTTTCCAATTTCTGAAAAAAAAAATGAATTACGTTTTTATTATAAATCATAAATTGCCAAAACCATAACAAATTTTAATGTGAAAGCGCGCGTAAATTAGTGGCTTACTTAATGGATTCATTTATTTAAGACAATGCATTGCGTACAATGTGATTTCAAAAAATTCTTTCTCGTTCTTGATGTCGTGAAAACAAAAAAAAAAAAACAAAAAAAAAGAAAACCCTGGATATATTTTGAAATTCTAAAATCAACAGAATACAAATAATCTGAAGCAAAATATAAAAGAATTAAATTCGCATTATTTTATGGAAATTGTTAAATGGAATTAATTTCTATCAAACCACGCGCAGTTAAAGGATTAATATTCATGTTTAAGAGAATTAGAATAAGTTATTTCGATTCCAACGCTTTTCTTAGGGATCTTATCTTGTTTTGGCTCTAATTTCCCGAAAAAAACCCACTTGGAATCGATTTCAAATATGAAAGTGTAAATCTTCGAATGGGCATATCAAGTTTCAAGAGCTATTAGACACACATAGAGACTGACTGATGGAATAGAATAAGCTTTTTTTTTTATTATATTGTTGATTTCAGTGGCTTAAAGGTCTTAAAAGGAGCCTCACTTGCAATCTTATGATTGTCATTGGGCCTTAATATTCTTCAACCTCTGGGTATTCCCGAAGTGTGCACAAACAATGTTGCTGTTTTGATAGTAAAGTTTCACCAGCAAAGGATGATCACTTAAATTTAGCATAGCGAAGGTTTAACATCAAAACACCACCGTACAATTACAGCACATCAGTCAGATGTCCTAAGAAATGCTGTTCCTATTCATCTTTTTATATCCTTCAATCTATGATATAAGTTTATTGCAATCTGCATATTTCTGTGCTTCCAGCGCTATTTTTTCCCCTGGTGGCGAAATTGTGACTATTTTTTTTTTTCTTTAGAAACCAAAACCCCAATGGTCTAAATAGTGTTCACACCAAATTTGGTGGAGTTTGACCCAATAGGTTTTTGGTAATTGGGCTCTAAACACCTCTTTAATTGTGGCCATCCGGTATATTTCGATCCCAAACAGCATTGTTCATTTTTTCTCTTCTATTAAAGGTCGTTAACAACATTAGAAAACAATCCATAATATTAAGAGTAGTTTAAGTTCATTATTTATTTCTTTAAATAATTAATTATAAATGACTGCTTCAGTATATTAAAATTTTAGAATTAACAAACAAACAAACACGAACTCTAAAATATTATAATTAACAATGAAAAGGATTAACTCCTTCCAAATACGAAAAGCTTTTATAGATATAGTTTCCAGCTTATAATACAACCAATAAAATTTATAATTGAACGAATAAATATAGAAATAGAGAGAGAGGAAGCACCTACCACTTTTTGCAAAAAAGATGAATTTGTTCCAAAAAAATTTGTAGTGACCTTTAAGTGGATCTGAAATTACACTGAGCGAAGAAGGAAGTAAAATTAGGTTTTGCCTGTGATTAAGAAATAGTAACAAACCATGGAGAAGGAAGCATTGCAATCCTTTGTTAAGTCTTCTAAAACCTTATGGTTAAACAAAGAAAGAACCCACAGAATTCATTTTAATACAAAAAGTTTCAGTAAAAAGAATAAAACAATATTAAGTTACAAATTAATTGTTATTTTATAAAAGTTGATATTTTCAAGCTTCGAAATTCAATAGCCAGAGGGATTGTTTTTATCTTAATCTCTTCTTACCCTCCCTCTCCCATATACAAGGAAGTGAAGACATGGATTAAGAAAAGGGATCAAAATCACGAAAGACTCTCAAGGGAATTGAATATTCCTACTTGTCAATAGAATCCCATGAAGGACGCACTAGCAGTATTTCATACGTTGAGTCCTCATTGATATTTATTTATTTGAAAAACCAACAGTCCTTTCCTTAATGCTTCCTAAGTGGGAGGGTTTTTAAATTAGCTTAAATTGAGATCCAATTAAAAAAGGCTTCCAGAACAGCACAAGCGATCGATCACACTGTATTTCTTTTAGTTTTAGTCTCGTGTGAAATCACACGAAATCTAGTGAAAAACACCCTTAAAACATTCTCTGCTCATCCATTTCTAATTTCATAATTTTCCTTTTTCGTATTTTCCTTCAAATTTGGAATCAGAATTATGTTAAAATTTAATAATCAACATCTAAAATATAATGTTTGTTTAAATATATTTAGCCTACATAATATGTAGGTTTGACGATCGCATGGCGGAACACACAAATGCCCTTAGGAACAAAGATGTATGGTTTATAACACAGTACAGCATATGGTAGTGACTAAAGTCCTCCTAGCGAAAGAATGACTCTGACCTTGAGCTACAACAATGATCTCTTAATCATTCCAGGACTGAAGTTTGTATAGAGAAACTATTCACAATCGCCAATCGGAAGCCAAGCACTTTCCCGCCATAAACACTGACATATACAATCGATTCAAATTCTACTATTGCGACATCTGGTGGCCACGGTCGTTCTTTGGTTTGGCCGAATATAGTCACATCTTCGATATACAAAATCCAAAAATCTTAGCCAATGAAAGATCCCATTATAAACTCAAATGTAAAGAATCTATATTGATTGCCACATCTAAAAAATGCATTAATGACTGTGTTTCTGTTATGAACATATATCAATATGGATTCCGAAAAAAGCCTAAGGATCTCCAATTACAGATAGTTCGATAATAATAAAAGAGCTTTCGCTCAATGCCTGCTCTGTTTACAAACAGTGATGGATGTTTGTAAACAAATCCATGTGCCTCAGTTTAGTTTATTTGATTGCCACCAGAGTCCCGTCTCTGATCGCCGGCAGGATCGCAACATTCGCCAAATATTTAAATTTCATCATTAATATTACATCAACAATTGGTGCATCTGAACCAAGCTTCTTATTGGATATTTCATTGAATATTCCCCTATATAAGAGACTGAGGTTGGCGAAATTATTTCATTCACTGAAGATGACCCGTTAACGGGGGCGAAACTAGTTTGTTTTAATTGTAAATATTCATGTTTTTAACTTGTAACTTTTTTAGACTTTCTATGTTGGCTCCATCCAGAACTTAAAAAAAAAAGTCGTGACTCGCTCGGCACTCTCCTAGCCTATTAACAGGTGCTTGCGGCGAAGGTGACCGTAACCCTTTGACCTTCATGCTTTATGAGTAAATTTGTGCATACATAAAATGACAAGGATGAAGAAACATCACTGTTTGTTAATATTTGTAAATTAGAAGAGCTCATACTACGTCAATTATTCCCCTCTCCCCTATTTTACGACAGGTGAACCATTAAGGAAATTAAACATCGAACGTTTAATTATGTTTACAATAAGTTCCATTTACTACAAGCTATTTAAAATTATGTTAAAATTGTCTCTTGTACATCTTAGATTTTTCAAACGTAAAATAGGAAATTATCCCCCTCGGGCAATGGAACCTATTGCTAAGAAAAAGAGAAATTTCTTTCTTAATTTTAATACAAATTTCACGGCAATCCATTATTTTTAATTTCGCCCCTTATCTTGATTCTTTTTCTCAAAATTCGAATAATTTCTTACAATTTTTCAATAGTTTTCGTTATTTGTACTTATAATATTTCCCTTAGCAAAACCAGTTTCTCAGTTTCAAATGATATCTTAAAAGCGCTACAGATTTAGTCTTCATCGACTCCCAAAGACGCTTCGAAAATGTACATCCGCCGCCACAAAATAGTTTCCATTAAATGTGTAAATTTCTGAACAATTACGAAACGAATCCAGGATTTTCCAACGCTTTTATTCCCCTCAAATGTTAAGAAATCACTTTCTTCCAAAAAAAAATAAAAAATAAAATTAGTCCTAATTGCGCAGGTGAGATTTCGTAAAAAACTACCTAGTGGGCTTCTATATTTCCTATAAATTTCATAGTTTTATAAACTACTTAAAAATAAGCATATAAAATATTTAAAAATATCAATAAAAATCACGATTCTACATTATGGAAGTACAAAAAAATAAGTATGGAATTCAATTGATTTGTAATTTAAAATGGAGGTAAATTGAAAAAAAAAAAAAAAAAAAGAAATCAACAAATCGAGAATAATTTCCTTTGAGATTTCACTTAAAATTACTTGCGACTTATTTTGACAAATGTTCACTGATGTGAAAGTCGATTGCAGCGCCACTATTATTGAGATACGGAACTACAGCTTAATATTAACAGCTATATATTATCTTTTGTTTATTGTTTTTATGTTACTTTAAATTTTTATATCAAATTCTTATGGAATTCCTTCCGAAATATATAATTGTATTTTGCAGTGATCTTCTTTATCTATTTTATTTATTCTGAAATCGTAGAATTTCTAAAATGATGAGAGAATATTAGGTAAACTATTTTCAAAATCATTTAGGCCTATTTTAATGAGCAAACTGATTTATAATAAGGACTCTCTTATAAATAACTTTTTCGCTTCAATTCTCATTAAAACTTTATGTAACTTAAACAACTTCAATTAAATAGTAGTCCAAATCAAACCGAAAAAATCCTAACTCCACATTTCTTGTAAATTTATCTTTTTTTTTCCTAAGTTTAACATAAATAAATAATAGGGTCCGGATTATGAGATACTGAAATTAAGACAAATTTTGCAACGAAACGATTCGAAATGATCTGCTTAATATCCTACGAATAGAAAACCGTGATTATTTATCGTAGTTTTTAAGAATATTGTAGATTTATTTGGGAGTCTTTCAAAGAGGAGTTCCCTGTAAATGATGGCTTCTTTTCGAAATGGTCTATTTTCCCTTGTCATCTTTTCCTGTTTTACGAGAATTAGTTATTATGGTCGAGAGGGTTAATTTCTGTTGTCTCCTTCCAATGACGTGTGTCACCTTGGATCTCTTCATTCATTCCATTTTCCTTGTGTTCATCCATTGCCAAAGAGTACCAACGAAATCTCCATTTTTGTATTTTTTTTTTTATAAAAACTACTTAAAAAACAAAACCAATCAATCCAGTTTCTATCGGAAGGATATTAATTCCTTATTTCGAAACCCTTGCTTCACAAAACGAATATTCATCTAATTCTCACTGGGGTTTGGCAATCTACGTAATAATCCGGAATTTTATGAGAAGACTTAAAAAATTAAAAAAGTAACTTAAAAATTGATTCATCCCCCCCCCCCCCAAAAAAAAAAGGCCCACTATTTTGAGACTTTATCGTAAACCTATTCTATAGATGATCTGCCAATGGTCGCTCACCTCTGTCCTGAAAGAAAAAAGGTGCTTCATATCATTAAACGAAGGCTTACTCAGGTGGGCAGCACGGGGAGTTGAGGATCCTGTGATCAACGCTTAACATCTGGGAAGAAATTAGGTACTTATTTGATAGAAGTTTGAGTGAACCTTAGGATCCAATTAAATCCGTTTCCTCGTTTTAAGAATCCCATTGGGTCTAAAAATAAAAACAACCTAAAGATGCTAATTACAATAAAAGAGGCTTTTTTTTTTTATTTTTGTTCATTAAAACATCTGTGTCTGAAGTTAACAAATAAGTTCGAAACAGCTGTAATAGAAATTTGTTTTCTAAAGAAAAAGAAGAAGAACTGGAAGTGTAGAAACTTTGATTTTAAACCTTATTTTCTAGTGACTGTTAACTATTTAAAACCTTTTTTAATTTTTTTTTAAGGAATTTTTAATTTATTTATAATGAAACGGTGCAATTAGTTTTTAATTGATAGATGAAAGTTATTTGTCAAATTATTTATTGTTTCATTTTTTGTCTTTTTTTTAAAGGATAAAAAATAATGATATTGAATATGGATTATAAAATGTACGAACAATGCACTGTCATTACAGGAACAAGACCTTATCTAGTGAACAGGTAATTAGAAGTAGGGTAGAAATATGCTTAGCCAAGTTAGAAATAACTTCTTCTTTTTTTTTTAATTTTGGATTCCTCTGTTAGTAAGTGCATTTTTTAGTACGACTGGTTTTATCCTATCACGGTCCCAATGAGATGTTCTTTTTCCCATTTGGATGCAAACGGAGGAAGTCATAAAAAGTTGTTACTACGAGGTAGACGATCAGCTAATAATTGTGACAGATGATGCAGCTACAGTAGGGATTCAGAACAAAAAAACGACGGTCAGACAGACCATAAATAACATCGTATTAAAATTTAAACAAATCATTTGAGCAGGGATTTCAGGGATGATGATGGAAACCAAAATAAATTGACCTATGTTTTAAATTGAACCTTAAATAAGTTTGATGAAAATCTATCCAGCCGTTTTATCGTGATAAATGTATGAAATGATAAAGAAAATGTTCAACTGGTATTTACATCCACTTCGCATATTTAGTAAATACAGTATTGGACAAAACAAACAGCAGTCAAAGACCAGGAGTGGCAGCAATAAATATAATTAAATATAATTAAATATAATTAAATGTCAGTTGCATTGTTTAACATTATCCATCCATGATTCGTATAATGTATGGTAAATGTTTGTAGTTAAGGCGGATATTTACAGACATAATTCCTATCGTTCCTGCAAATTTTCTCAAGATAGAACACGGCCAGGAAAGTTTCCCTGAAGCAACTGCCTTCAAGTAAGCACCTGTTCCACGGCAGTGATTCTGTTATTAGGGTTCCTGGCCGTCCCTTTACACTATCTATCTGTCGGGATTTTTGGATGAAAGAATCAAACTGTCACTTTAAAATGTGTTTCCGAAATGTAAGATGAAATAATAGACAAGGCTGGGTCCGGTTTTTCGTCTTAGACCGTTTTCGATTAAAAATACCTTTTCTTCTGTGCTCCGAACCATTATTGCTTCGACTGATTCAAAACCTAATTCCAATTACTACACAGTTCAAATTCTAATAGACTGTGATGTTGGGATTCGCCCTATTTTTATCACATGTTTCACTCCTGTTTGTTTTGTCCAATATAATAAGTAAACATCCCATCTACATGTTCTTAGAACTTGTTAATTTGTGCTCATTTCAATACTTTTCTCTTCTAACGATGCTTTATTTCGATCATTTCTATTCAGAAACACTAGAGCAACTGATGATCCATTCCATCCTTTTCTTTTTATCTTCTTATGATTAAATTTCCCGTTTAAGTGAACAAGAGATGAAAGAATGGAACGTGCGAAAAGAGGGAATTAAAATTAGATTTTCGGGGCGCTGGAAGTGTAGGTTACAGCGATCGGCATCTGTTGGGATGAAGCTCGGGCAGATATCTGATGCCCTCGATCTTTGTATCCCAAGAAAGAACTCATTTCTTAGGAGATTGGTTAATCTGAAGCAGGACAAAGTAATCTTCCATCAGGGCCTTTGTAGTATAGGGCGCAGACAATTGTCTTTTTATTTTCAGTTATTTTGTAAAATTAGTATTTTGTACAAAGAAAATTCAGATTATCTAAATCTGTGGATATTTAAATCTTTTTTTTTTTTTTAGCCTAATTTCCAAAAGCAAAGAAACATTCCTCCAATCAGTGTCTGTCAATTCTCTTAATGGCCTCTGAAGGGACCTTTAACATTCTTGCAACTTGGTATGCACATTTCAGAGACGATTTCAATTTTGTATTTAAAATTATTCAAATGTTTGTCTTTAAAATTAGCACGAGAAGGCGATAAAAATTCCCGTAGAACATCATTGGAAACCAAACAGAGGATTTCTTTCTTAATCTGTCTTAAACAATGAATACTAATCCACGATATGATTAACATTAATCCGTGGTTACTTATAATTTAATAAATAATGTGGATCTAATTCCTTTTCAGTCGATGTTAGAATTGGAATAGAAAGCAAATGAGACCTTTTGAAAAAAATAAACAAGGAAAAGATAAAAAAAATTAATTAAGAAATTCCATTTTAAATTTTTGTTTGTTGTGATTTTACCAAAAGACAAAACCTAATTTGTTTCTTTTTACTTTATGTAGATTCGTTTTTTCAAGACACAGCCAATACTTTGCAGAGGAACTGAAGAAGTACGAAGAGAATCCTTTGTTAGAGATAACAATTCCTGATATCCCTTATTCTGTATTTGATTTAATAATTATGTGGATGGAAGGAAAGAACATCGAACCAGGACTCAAGAAAATAGCCCCTATATGGGAGGCTTCTGTTCGACTGATCATGTCAGGTAAAAGAGTCATCCAATAACAAAGGGAAGGTTCTTTAAGTCTTGGACCTTTTTTATAGATATTTCTTTGTTTTTTTAAATCCTAAAAGAAGCCACAAAATGCTTGTTTATTTTTAAATTCTAATAGATCTGCTTAAAACAAGATTAATCTTATTCGGATAGAACGGATTAATACAATTCGTATCAAATCACACGCAATAGATTAAGTAAAGGATTAATTCTATTGTTTAAGACAATGAAGTATTAATAGAAAGTAGAATAGAAAATCCATTGTTTAGATTCCAATGCTTTTTTATGGGAAGTTTTGTTCGTCTTCTTTTGAGAGTCAAGAAAAGATTTCAAATGCAAAAGTTAGATCCAGTCCTTAAATAGTCCAGAAGCATCCAAAACCATTTTTCTTTGTATTTGCTCTGAATGTTGATGTTTATGAAGGGTGTAATCAATAATAAGTCGAGTTAGCAAAAAAAACCTCATCAATTAAAAGTGAAAAAAATCCGAAAAAAAAACGAAATGGTGAAAAAGTGCAGTTTTTACATTATTTGCAGTTTGTTCAGAATCCCTGTTTCTCTGTGGAAGCCTTCAGAAGGAGGAGGATCTCTTACTACTCTTTGCCATTGGCTGTCGAAATGAAAGAATCCCTAGTTGCTAAAGGTCTCTGGTGTTCCTCAGCCTCTTAGGACCAATGGGGGCCGAAGCTCTTGCTCTGACTGGTTCTTGCGACAGAATCTTGTGAAACCTGACGGGCATAGGCTACTAAGGCTAACGTAGACTTATTTCTTCAGTCTAACTCAAGCTGGCGAAGAGTCGAACATTCCCGAAGTAGGCACTCGTCGATGACCATCATTTCCACAACTGTTTAGGCGTTCTTTAAGAATCTTCTTGAAACAATTCCCATCCAACTGTCGGATGGACCGCTTCTGGTCCAATAGGAGTCTTAACTCTTTCTTCAACTTTTTCTATTTTATTTTTTTTTTCTTTCTCTATCTTTTTTTTTGCCTTTCCACGCACCTGCCATTCCTTTATATCCCATCTATAGACAAAGTGTAGAACCTTATCCTCCGTGAACCTTATCCACGCTTGCAGGTGGATAATCCGTATTGGATATTAATTTATTAGGTTCGATTCATAACAGCTGATACGGATGCAGTGTAGGATGAGCTTCCACGAAACGAGCCAAGGCATCATCAATACCTTCTGTTTCTGGGCCATGATAGACGAATTTTTTTGCACGAGTTGGAGTTTTGTCATGGTCTTCGTCTTTCCGAGACTTCCTATAGTGTTCGTCTACATAGTCTTGAAACTTCGCCAGCAGATCTTGTGTCTTCCTGAGTTCTGTTTGTGAGAGCTATTTACAAGTCTGATTGTTATCTTCCGTATGACAAAGTTGATGGAGGGATTGGAATAATGGATGACTGAGGTCTTCTTGACCGTGGAATATGGTTTCTACGTCCAACCATTTAGAATGTTCTTTCAAGAATCATTGATGATCTTTACTGCATCCAATTTTTTGATAGAGTTAATTGCAGAACAAGGCACCGCGCGCTTCATTTCCAAGGGAGATGATGATTATGTTTTTGCAATGAGAAAGTCTTATCAGCTGCTTTTTATTTTTACTTCTCTGCTGCCGTTCATCTCTTGCAGAAACTTGGATAGTGTCCGATCTACTAACTGAGTTAATCCATGTCTATAGAAACATTCAATCATATGTAAAGAGCCATCGAGATCGGCGAAGAAGTTTCGGAGGAGTAAGGGAAGTTTTCATTGAAGTCATATTTAGACTCCTTCCAATTCAAAAAGAGAGAAATTATTTCTGTGCCAATTATTCTGTAGATTCACGAAGGATATTACCATGGATATAACAAAAAGAGAGAAAAAAATCAGCAGTAGATTAAAATAAAAACGTCTTTAAAACTGAATTGAAATAATTTTTAAATATATTAATTTCAACTTTTGTATCGGTGAATTTATTTACACTTTTGATATTTAAATTTCAGGTTTACAACAATATGTGGAATCTTTAATAAGTCGTTTATTTAAGACAATGTGTCCAGCCACTGTCTATGATAATCTAATCATCACCGGAAACGATCTCTTCCAATCCACCGTGCGATGTATCTATGCGTCTTTATTCTATGAAGTCACAGAAAGCAAATATTTCCCTAAATTCTCATTGAAACAAGTTTGTAAATTGTTGTCCATTGACGAACTTCGAATTCACAGGTAAATATCTTAAAATAAAACAAAAATCAATATATGTTATGTTAAATGTAATGACTATCATCTAAGCAGGCATCAATTAGAATAGAGCGTGGGAAGGAAGCGCAAAAGAATCCTGCTTCTATTTGATAAGCATCGAACAGGAAACGATTTCAAATTATAATTAATCAACTAAAAATTTTAATTCCTGTTGGAACTGCGATAATTATTGTAGCAGCTGTAAAGTAAGATCGTGTATCTACATCCATATCTACTGTGAATATATGATGGGCTCATACAATAAAACCTAGAAGTCCAATAGGTAATATGGCATACATTTTAGTTGATTATAATTATCTTTTTGTAATGACTTATTTGTTTTCCATTCGATTGAAGTGGATTGCAAAATCTTTCTAGTCCATTTCTTCTTTGTGCCTCATTCAAAAACACCCATAAAGAGTATTTATGGCTCAACTTAAATCCTGGCACTTTTATTTTAAATCATCGCTTTTCCTCCTGTCGCTATTAAAGTAACTGAACGGACTTTAAATGTAGATTCGATGTTTATAGTCGGTTCCACTGATGGAGGTAAGGCTTCCAACGCTCGCCCGCCTGGGATGGATCCTAGGAAAAATCAACGTGAAAATCCCGATCTCCACCGGGGTCAGAGATTGAACTCGGCTTCCCCAATCCGTAATGAAGCGCTTTGCCTCTTGGTCACCGCTTGTTTATTTACGATCGAATTTCAAATATAAGCAGGATTAGTTTGGTTTTTAGCCCCAAAATGGATTTACCAGAATTGCAATGATCTATCACTCCCCACGATGAATAGCTTAACGTTATAATAATAATTAAACAGTTTGTGTTCCATTCCCAATTTAGAATGCGTAGCAAAACGAAGGCCACTTTGTAAAAGACGCGTCTCTGACCATTGCGCATTTATCTTGAAGTGGTTAAATTTTTGTTTCTTTTTAATGTTCTTAGTGAAAAAGAAATAATGAAAGTGGCTTTTCAGTGGTTGAATTATAAATGGGAGAAGCGCAGATGTTACTTACCCAAGATTCTGGAATCGATTCGTTTCGATCGTTTATCTGATATGGAACTGGACAGACTCTATGACGACCCACAATTAGAACAATTCATTGCACTTCCCGAATGTGAGCAGATGTTGATGGATACTATAATGTAAGTAAAAGTTCCTCTTAAGAATATTAATAAAAAAACTTAGATTAACATCATATGTGAAATTCTGTTGTTAATTAGTTAACTGATGACTTCAATCCATCGAGATTCTGTTCAGCAGATGGTCAGACAAGATTTTAAGCGATGTTCTTAAGCCACGCGAACATCATCCAACTTTGCACCAACTTTAGTCGGCCGACTTCGAGTCCGCCAACTTTTTATCAGCCGTCACACCATCCAACTCGCAAATGAGTCGGCCGTGGAAACTTGCAAATGAGTCGGTGCAAAGTTGGATGGTGTTCGCGGGGTTTTAGAGATCTGTAATTACAGAATTGTTTCCTCTATTATAATGCGATGGTTTTCATTGTTTTCGACCGTTTAAGTATTGGTTAAAATATGAAGACACCATTTCAAAGGTGCTTAGTGCCTTCATATGAGGTAAGTAGCTACAATAGTAGCAGTTGTCAGTAGCTAGAATGGTAGAAGTTGTCAGTATCTAGAATGGTAGCATTTGTTAGTAGCTACAATGGTAGTGATGGCTGGGGAGTTTAGGAAAAAATAAAGATATGGATCTAAGGTCGTAGGCAATAGAGTGTTTAATTGAAGCACATAATATAACATCAAGCAATCAATTGCTATGGTCTTTTAGAATAGCCGAGTACTACAACAAGTTCTTGTTTCTCGTAGTTTTCTTTAAAAAGATGATAAAAAAAATAACAAAAAAAAAAAACCAAACAAACCTGAAAGCAGCTTTAAGGGTTCTAGAAAGTTCACCTTAGTTGTTTTCTCTTTAGTTTTAAGAATTTTATGAAAATCATCAGTGCTAAATAAGCTTTTCTGTATATTTTTTAGGTTTATACTGTTCTATTATGTTGCAAATGAGAGCTGTTGGTTTTTACGTTAGCGAATACTTCTAATGTCCTACTTCAGAAATGAATTTGAGTACATCAAAATAATATTCTGCTATTGAAAAGTAAATAACTTCATTGCTCAAATCAACAGCTGTGATGATTGGATGCAATCAATTATGACAGTAAAAATCTAAAAATATGCAAAAATACAGCCTTTGAATTGAGAATGAAATTCTCCCGTATCTCCATAATTTCAGTAAAATTCGAGGGTCAGTAGGTGGAATTTGAGAGTTTGATATGCTCTGGTATTACTGAGATTATAGATAACAATAGAAAATATAATCCAGCTTTTCTTTTCGGAATGGGGGGGGGGGGGGCAGGAATTTAATCATAAAAAAGTGATTCATAACATTTAGTAGCTTATTCGGTTGAGTCCCTTAATTTCAATCGTGATGCGAAACTAAAAATCTCTTGAATGATATACAAGAAGTTAGTTTAAGACATGTTGTACAGAAAAGAAATAAAATTTATTAAAATAGTTCTCAAGCAAATAAGAGGGAAATAAAAACATGCATTGTTATATTCTGTCACTATATAAAAATTTCGTTTCTTTAATACTTATGAAATGCATCGATTTTCAGCAATTCGAATGTGGAAATTGAATAACGGCAATTGTAAGAACAACATTTTTCTTGTTTGGGACTTGGTTCGTCAATCCTAATTTTCAAATGAAGACGTTGTGATTCAGATGTTTTCGATTCAGCTCTTTTTCTTTTGCGAGGTCTTAATAATGGGACAAAGAATGCAGACGGAATTTGCAGTGTATGACTATTTCTTAATTTCTAAAGATTTCAGTTTTTACATTTGCCAAGTGACCAAAAATAAAGAAGAAAAATTTCTTGTGTGGCCTACATTAACGCGTTCTTTGATGGAGGAACTGACAAGAACATGACATGCTTTAAAGCAGTGGTGGCCAACCTTAAGCATACCATGCGCCAATTTTTTCACAGACGCGTTCAGTTGCACCATACAACTCAAGCACGTTTTTTACCTTCTTACTTTCACGTTTGGGGAGGGGCCCTTGACAATCTTTTAACAACCAAAAAAAAAAAAAACGACAATCCTATTTTAACAACCGAAAGGATGCAATGCGCCACTTGTTATCATCCAATGTGCCATGGTTTGGCCACCCCTGCTTTAAAGTATCATTTAGTGTTGAAAATTGTTAAAACTGATTTACAAAACAATGTGATTCACATCAGTCTCTGGTTCCGAAATATTTTGTGAATGAAAAAACTTATTGTATCTATGATACAAACAGAAAAATTTAGAAGCTGCATCATTCAACTGTTAAGAATAAAGTTCCTCTGAGGTTGTTCCTCAACTCCAACTTGTTGCTTTGAGTGAAAAATGGATTAGAATCTGGAATCCTCTTAAAAAGGAATTCTGATGAAAAACAAAAGGAATTATTCTTGGAGGATTCATTCATTGGAAAATGGATGTTTTCATCTGTGTTATTTCGCAGTAAATTTTCAGTTCCTGGATGATAGGAATAATCTTGTCTTGCGCACATTGACATTAAGAAATACCGACGCTCAGCGTTGCAGTGAATCTCTTCCAAGACATGTGCTTAGAGTTTTAGAAGAGTCTGGCATTGTATAAGAACAGGTTTATTAATAGTTACTGACACTGCCTGATGAGCACCATCCAAAAACTTTACAAAAGATGAAGGAAATTAAAGTAGATGATAATGATTTTGTGGATACTGCTGTAAGGTTCTCGAAGATCCACCAAATGGTGTTGTGCTGTCTGTACTTTTCAACTTGCTATTCATGGTGGTTTGAGAAAAACTAGTTGGGAAATCCCATAAGTAAATTTCGAAATATCGTGATACATGCAAGTGTACCAACCTCACCAGGATGCCTGCACCTCTGAAATGATCTCATTCAATGATGTTCTCTTGGTTATATTGACTTGCACGTGTACTTGAGATCAAGTGTGGCAGATTACTATGTATCATAATATATATCGATTTGCTTTCAGGCAGGACACGTCTTGCATCCCCCCCCCCCATTCCATTTGATCCTTAATTTATGGACATGAATGTATAATCGTATCCGATAAATTAATAGGTACTGAGTCGGATGGAGTCGGCAAAATTCTTTGACAATTCTACAGCCTTGATAAAAGCTCTATCATACGCTTCTAAATTTTGACTTCTTCTTTTTTTATGGCTTTACATAAGGAAATGATTGGTTGCAAAATCAATGTGAAATGAAAATTAATTAAGAGTGAATGATAAGGTATCAAAAAGGAATGGTCAATTAGCTCTATATGTATTAGATGTGTGAGCTCAGCCATGAACGCATAGTAAGCATTGAGCATTCAGTGCTAGGGCATAGACGGAAGAGAGGAGATCGTGCTCAGTTGGACAACAATAAGAATCATACAAAGTTTTAGAGAAATCAACAGTTTAAGCGAGGAATTTCGCTTATGGTTATGTCTCAAGGATGGATCAGAATATATAAGTGTATGGTTTAAGTTGAACAATGAATAAGGAATACAGCAAATGCTTTGATGAATTTACAAAAACAGACAAAGAGAAAATATTTAAGTTAAATAGTAGGACTTTTATCTTCTCAGTCAGTTATAAGTTTTCTCTTTAAGATGAACACAAAATTAGCATTTATACACTTTATTAATACATATTTAAAGGCTAATCACATCTTTATAGAATTTTATTAAAACTTCATTATAAGCTTTTTCTATATTCATTTTAGCAGTCGATCAAAATGTCGCCAAAAAATGGAACCTGCCGCTCACCATCCACCTCAGGTAAGATATTTTGCTCACCATCCATTTCAGGTGAGATATTTCAAACACTCAATGTTTGTAAAAAACACCAACTTAATACAACATTGCTATTCATTTGAAAAACATTGGTTTGTTTTCTGAAAGATAGAAAATTATAATACACGGCTAATAAATACTTTTACTTAAGTTAAAAGAATGTTGAACAGTTGTTGAACAGTTGTCCACCATTGCAGCTGTGGACTAATTTAACATGGGCCTGTCCTTGAGTATCACTGCTATAATAATTTGCAAACACTCAGTAACACTGCATCGCGCTGAAAGTGAAAAACGTTGATGCACTGATACTAAACCAATTAAATTTCATTTTTCTTTCATTACAATTGAGTTTTAATTTAGTCGTGGTTAACATCTGTATAATATTCAGTTACGCAATAATTCTTAATATTTTCATCATTTGTATTACGATGTAAGAACTCGCATTCCGTACAGCTTTGATCAGGCTGCCCTTTAAAGCTGTAGGCCAGTGCCCTGAATCATTCATCTTTATGGGCCTCCCGCTACATAAAATAATAATAATAATATCAACATATAAAAATTTGTGGACAAAACATCAAAACATTCGAATTTTTGCTGAAGTAACAATAATTGAAAAGGGAAATTTTAAAATATTGGTTTTAGTGAATTAGGAATCACAATGTACTGTAATTAAACTCTGCAAATACACTTGTCTGGGCCTGAAAAACCTTTAGACAGCCCTGGCATTCATTTAACACGTCCTTTCCACAAACAGAGTTAAATGAGATTCACATTCATTTTTAACTGCAGTTAAACTAAGAATAATTTTTTTTTACACTCGAAATAAGTAAAATCTTTTCATGTATTTCCTTGTTTCAATTTTTGCAGAAAAGTCACAGCGATCAAAACCTCAGAACTTTCCAGAGAAATCAGTTGAAGCGACCTTCTTGTGGACAACATCATTCCCAGCCTAAGTTTAACGCTGCAAACAATACAAGTGATAATCTATCAACCAATCAACGCTTGTATAGCATCCGTAATTGTCCAAGTTCTTACAACATCTGTAATCATAATTATTGTCTTTCAAAGCAACAAGTTCCAGTTCCAAACCATGAAACTTCCTTGAAGAATTCGATATCGCAGTTCCAACAACGTAGTTGCGGTGACAGCCGTTTGGTGGCAGGAGGCAGCCGGAAGACGAATTTCCGAATATCCGCTGAGCATTTTACAAAACAATCAAAGGTTAGATTTGAAATTAATTGACAACAAATAATTATGATTATAAAATCAAAAAAATAAATAAAAAAAAAAGATTTAACTCAACTTAGTTTTATAAGGATTAAAATAAACAAAAATATTAATTTTTACCGAGTTTTTGCATTTGATAGTTGAATAGCTAATAAGCAATAAATACAGTATGCTTTGAAAAGTATTCGGACACCAGTAATATTGAAGAAAAATATTTAATAGTTAATAAATGACAACAGTGATTTCTTTCTGCGACAATGTAGACCAGTTCAAATTGATGCAATTGTCTATAATTCTGAACAAATCTTATTAAATCTTAAAAATAGGTGCGAATTAATGATGAGAATGAACTCTTGTATAAAAATATTCAGCGATTGATTAAGGTGTGTATTATATGTGTATTATGTTCCCCACAAGAGTCATTAAGAATTGTATAATCTAAAATGTGAATGGTCCACCATGTTTGGGATTTATACACAGGGTGTCCTAGGAGGAAAGCTCAATATTTTGGGAGGTAATAGTATGGGTTATATTAAGCAAAAAATGTCATATGAACAAGTGTCCTATTCCGAATAGTTTCTGAGATAATTGAAATTTGGCACGTAATTGTCACTGTGCCTGTTTGGCCGTTCTTTTCCTTCTCTTCCACCGCACGGCGCTAAGATCTCCAGACCTAATCCCCTTGGATTTCTGTTTACCAGTCTGGATGAATAGGGTGAAGGTTCACACGTAGAGTGAATACACGAGACGAATTGCTCGCTCGCGTAGTTGTTGCTATTGCGCTCATAAAGGAACGCAACGATGAACTCAGACAAGCAACACATCATGTCCTCACAAGAGTTTAGAAATGCATGATGTTGGTGGGGGGATTTTTGAAACTTTATTATAAACTGTAAGAAATGTGTAACTTGGCCAGTAAATATTAGAAAGAGTATGTAGTATCTCTTTGTTATCATTCATTTTGAAACGGTACATTCAAATAGCTCTATCTTGGAAACCGTTCGGAATAGGACACTTGTTCATACGACATTTTTTGCTTAAAATAACGGATACTATCACCTCCAAAAATATTGACCTTTCCTCCTGGAACACCCTCTATAAAAAAAAGAAGGATCTGCTTCTAGGATATTTCACATTCTTCTTCTTTGGATTTAAAAAAATAGGCTATAAAAAGTTTAGGTTTTAGAATTTTTCTTAGCTATATTTTTAATGCCATAAAAATTTCTTTCATTTGATAAAAGAACCGTAAATTAAAGTTCAAATTATTCTTTTTCTGCTTAAAAAATTTACAAGGATTATCTATTGAGATTATTTTAAGTTAGGAATAATGCAACAAATGAAATAGAAATATTTTATTCACAATATATTGCCTAATTATAGACTAATTTCAGTTTTGTTTTTTCTTGTTAGGACATGCAAAGAGCAGCCATTAAAATACAGTCGTTTTACAGAGGATACAGAACAAGAAAAAGATGGAAAGAAGTGAGCGATTCACATGATATTGATTTAATCGATGATTCTCACAGTAACACAACAAAAATTCATATCCATTATGTCCTCATTAAAACCGTTACTTTCACCTTTTGAATTGGTAAAACTTTTTATCTAATTTTTAATATAAATTCTATCAGTGTATTGCTTTTAAACCAACAATTTTCAATTTTTCCAGCTTCTACAAGATTTAAAACAAGGAATTATTGTTTTGGGTGGAACGAATCCAGCGTCTGTCAATTGTAGTCAGAATATTGGTAAGAACTAATATTACCGTATTTTTCTTATTGAACTCTTGTCTAAGTAACAAATAGTAAATTATTTATAAATGACTACTTCCAGAGCGACAAGTGTTGTATTACGATGGTAGACAATCATCGTGGATTACCTTATATTATAAGCCGGAGTCACGCCTTCACGCAGCTTATGCTTATCTGAATGAAAAGATTTATGTAAGTGGTAAGTTGTAATCTACAATATTAAATTATATTAATACATTAAATAATATATATAATATTAATTAAAGTGTTGTATAAATTCTTAAAATATGGACTCTTTTCTTCCAATACTAAAAAAACTTAATTAAAATGTTATAATCTGAGAACTTTTTTCCTTATTTTGAACTTTATTTTTTTAAAACTTAAAAATTGTAAATTAACTGAAAATACAGTTCGAAAATAAAGGATTTGTTTTCTTTTTAATAAATTTTCTTTTCATAATGATTTTCTTTGATTTTTGTTAAATTCAAGAGATTCTTAGATAATGATACTTCATTTAACATTTTAAAGTTATTATTATTATATCGTAAAAGATTCAAACCATGGGTTTTCCCAGCAAAGACAATATGGCGGGTCAAAGACCAAAGCACATATTGCCAAGTGTCCAAAATGTAGGGTTGTGTCCATAAATTTCCTAATTATGCGTGTTGTGTTGAGTACCACAGCCTTCTGGAGTTGTGCATAAATGTTTTTTGTGAAGTCCTAGTGTGCTGAGGCTGTGGTGCAATGTGTGAGGCGCCGGACCAGTGCGGACAGGACGATGGGTACAACACGTACAATGCCCTGCCTCCACTGCTTCAGGAGCTCGTATGCTAGATCGGTGTATTTACTGTTATTTACTGTTCTTGTCTGTGTGAGTTTTCTGCATGTTCTTGCTGACAGGCACTGCAATATCAATGAGATAGGTCTGTTTGAGCCTTATCAACAAGTTTGATGTCACGTCTATTGTGATGTATGGTTTTGTCTGTGTGAATGGTTCGGTCCCA
>JAFIDM010010028.1:1897742-1966245 GCA_023159025.1 Thereuonema tuberculata
GGAGTGGGGTGTGGTATCCTGTGGTTGGATTCAGCGATCTCTTCCCTAATTTGTGTAAGTATGCATGGAGGAATAAGATTGTTTACTACTATGGAACGTCGCTGATCCGCTACCCGCTGTTCGCTAAGCCCTAACGATGGATAACGTGTGGTGAATGCATGGTGTAGTGCCTGTCTGTATCCTGTGAGTTGAGTACCTAACTTTGTAACAGTGAAGAAGTCGCGCATAAGATCCTGGTTCATCTGTGATGACCATCGGATGCGCTGGCGTGGTTTCCCAGTCTTGGTGGTCGCCTGCTCTGACACAGACGAAACACTTCCGACCGTTCGGGCTGGATGGTGTTGCCCGGGCATTGTGGTAGCCATACTACAAAACGGTGTGCCAGTTTCTCCACCACAACCTGCGGGATACTGTAGTATATTTTTCGAACGGAGGCCTCTGCCTAACCTCCGAACGCGGGTGACTTTATCCTGCGCCACACCCGATGCAGCATGATCTATATTAGAACGAGTTCTCATCATAAATGGTTGGACCCTTTAGCCTACCCTAAAGCTAGTGTAGTTCCCGCCCACATAGCGAGGAGGTGGGGTCCATGGGGGGATTATTATTATTATTATTATTACTTTTATTGGTTTTATGATCCTGTCTTGAAATATTAACTATTTTAAAATTAAATAAAATGAATTTCAATAATCGTGGATAAATAATAATAAGATCCAGATAAAAACCGGAATTTATAAAAATATGAAAACGTTAAACATAGCATAATTACAATCTCTTTCATATTTAAAATTTTAGGTTTTTCAGACAAAAAGGTTTGACGATCTGAAACTGTTTCTTAAAAAATCATTCGACAAATCTGAGCGAAATTTGAGCTTCTTAAATTTAGAATATGAACCGTTATTTTTGAAAGTGGAATAAATCCACTTTTGGAAAAAAATAAGTTAATAGTAATTTTAGTAAGATATAGATATCCTCTTTTTATATTTATAATCATACAGTCAATGGACTACGAATTCTGCATAAATTAATCAAATTAATTTTAGCTGTAAAATGTTACCGCAAAAAAAGTTTTTTTGAAAGTGGAATAAGTCCATTTCGAGTAATCATAAGTAAAACAACTTTCTAATTGATTTGTCAAATAACTGTATTGCTTGGAAATTAAGTTCATTATGCAACACTGACGAAGATTAAGCTTTTTTTGAGATTAAGCTCCAATGCGACCATGCGCATTGCGAGTTCGCTATCTTATCATTCGCAATGATGTGGTTAAGCATTGTTCAATCAGCGGACAACAACATAAATGTTATTGACCACAAATTTCTATTGTCGTGTCATTCATTTCTTCCAAACGACAGAAATTTTGGAGTTGTGGAAATAGCATTAAAGAAAAAGGATCAATTATGTACTGCTCATGACTATTGTAATACAAGTAAGAGTTACCAAAAAAAAAATACAGTAGAGCGTCGATAATCCGGACATCAAAAATCCGGAGCGTCGATAATCCGGATTCAATTCCGGTGAAAAAAAAAGTTCAAAAATCATTAACAGATTTTTTAAGTGCTCTGACAACGTATAAACATGTATATTCTTTCATTAAAATACATTATAAGTTCATATTAATTAATGGTTTTTATTTATCGGCTCCAATTATTTAAACATTAAAGTGACTTATTAACGGTTTTAGCAAGTTTTCTTCTTGTTATGAACTCAAAACTACCTTTTTTTGTTTTTTCGAAAATCCAGTCACAATTAATCCGGGTTATCGATGCTCTACTGTAGTTTCCTTTTGTATGAAATGAAACGAGAAGATTATGTCTCAACCAAATCTCTAGAAGAGACAATATCAAACAGGAAAAAAAATACAGATGGAAAAATTATACAATGGCTGAAAATATGCTGGATGAGGTTTAAAAGGGATGAACCGCACAAATTTTTTTTCAAAACAAGTATGAATGAAAATGCACCATTTAAAGTATTATTTTTATTTGGAAAACAAGGAAGACCCAAACATCTCAGCAAGATTACTATGTTGCCATTGTATAAAACGTCAAGACCTATAACAAAAGAGAAATACAGCGATGTGATGAGTTTACTGCCTTGCATACCACCTATTTACCATGAATACTTTGATATGTCAACTGTAAAGGTAAAATAAATTAAAAATTATATATATTTTTTGTATTTTAGTTATCTTGACGAAGTAATTATATTTTACACTTGTTTGTTTTTTAAATTATTTTTTTTTACATTAAAAACTTCAGTTCAGTAAAGGCAATGTGTATAATAATGTGGACTTAATTTTCCTCTTTGTTTTCATTTCTTACAATATATTATTATTGAAAGTGGAATAAGTCCATTTGGAGTTAAATAATCGTTTATTTTTTTTAACAATTGTAATAATCATTATTACATTGTAAAACTTAACAAAATTACAGTGTAAAAAACAACACCAAAATTGATTAACCTTTGCCAATATTTTTAAATTCATTCAAACGCTAATCCTTTAATATCTCGATATACGAAAAAATGGACTTATTCCACTTTCAAAAATAACGGTTCATATCACAGTTGTGTCTGTGATATATAAATTTCCATTCTTTAATTAGATATTTTACCACCAGATGGCAGCACTTGTTACTTGACTGTTTAAAAAACAACATAAAAATAAAAGAGGCAAATGCACATTCCAAAAAGAAGCCATTTTAAAAGAATATTGATGGAGATTTAAAAATTATTTATTATTTATATTATTTATCCATTTATTTATTATTTCCCTAGGGGGCTCTAGAGAAATCAAGGATCAAAGTAATGGAGGTTTAGTGGCTACAAATCAAGTAGAGTCGTTGGATTTAAAAGCAGGGAAATGGGAAGAAGTTGGGAAGATGCTTTTCCCTCGTATTCATCATAATTTAATGATAAACAAAGGAAGATTGTACGCCATTGGTGGAATGGATGACCGTGGAAAGTAAGCAACTTCCCAATTAAATTAATCCTAGTTTTTCTGTTTAAGCCTAATGGAGAATACGTGTATAAGGGTAAAAATTAGATAAGTTGCTAAGATGAAACAGAAAAATATTGGAAAAAATTTAAGAAATATGCATTTATTAGTTTTTAATTCACTTACTCTTAACTTATTATTGACAACAAAATCACTTTTCATACACTTAAGTAGATATAGCTTTAATATAGAATTTTAAAAGTGGTATGCCAAGAAAATGAACAGTTTGACAGGAAAATGACTTCCACTGACAACCGAATGACAAGATATAGGATAATGATCACTCCCATTCCTATTAATTGGAAAATGAAATTCAATCAACTGCTAACATAATTAAACTGTAATGTCTTACTATAAAGGAACAATATGAAGGAAAATCAACATAACAAAGCCTCTGATAAATCATAATCCTTAAAGAAATGGAACAATGAATGTGATTTTAATTTAGAGCAGGAAAATGACTAGTAGTATAGTCGCCGCTACAAAAACCTCTGAAATATTATCAAATTACATATTAGCTTACATTTTAGTCTTCATGTTATGTTCTATAACATTTAATAATTATTTTAAATCCAGATTTCATGTTTGGAAATAACAATATTTTAAATTAATAGTGAACTGAAGGTGCGAACATGGAATTGTCGCCCGGCAGGAAATATGACGTTTCATATTCTGCCTTGAAATTTTAATGCCTAATTTTTATTTTTTTTATCTTAAACATATTTGATATGATTAATAAGGAGATATTATAAATGTTTTAAACATTTAATTTCAAAAATAAACAATTTTTCCGGGTTATAAATGTCGGGAATTAGATTTAGCCACTTAACTAATTTTTACCCATAAACAGATCGTAATATTAAGCTTTCAAACCCGTCCGCTAGGAGCAACACCAACTAACATGGATATTAAGTATCTGCTCATGTTGTGAATTAGCAAATGAAGTTTTACTGCTATTAAATTTGTACAGACAAATTAATAATTGAAATTATTCCGTTTTTCGATTATTTAAAATAATTCTTATTCAAAATTTTGAACTAAGTTTATTCTGAATGAATATATTGAAAAATATGAATACTGTATTTGGTTGATAGTTGACTGTTGATTTATAACTATAACAACAACACCCTTTAGGTGTTGAAGAGAGGCGTCCGCATAAGAGCCCGAAAGGCTACACGTGCTAAGTATTTTATTAAATGTTTCTGTGTGATGTTTTTAGTGCAGTAGCACTTTTTCATACACGTTAAAAATTTTATCAAAAAATATCACTTAGATCCCTGCAATGATTAATCACTTGCAAAGCCCCTTTTAAGCTTTTCGTGAAGTCCTCCTTGTTGTATGTTTATTTTTCTTCTGCTGTTTCTTTTCTTATTAGTCTGTTGAGAGCAGTTGAATATTTTAGTCCTCCTGTGAATCGGTGGAAATCCGCGTCACCAATTAAATCTCCTCGAATGGCAATGGCAGCTGTTGTATGTGGGGGCGGTTTATGGATCCTTGGAGGAATTGGAATCCTAAAAGATGGACACACTTACGTCATTAAGAAGACAGTCGAATTCTACGATACAGAAAAAGATGTGTAAGTTATTTAAACTTAATAAAGTTTATTATTTATTATTTAATGTAAAACAGTGTGTTGGTTAGTATAACTGTTTGATGGTTATCATCTGATGAAAAGGTCTTGGAATGAAATGCAGTTAGTTCTTGTTGCGATTAATGAAATGATCGCATTCGAACAGAGCGAATTTTATACACAATTACAGACACGATGTTCATAAGTAAAAGTTCACATTTCGAAAGGCTGTAACTAATCAGCGGAACGACTTTACCTGAGGAAGTCCGATCGTTGGAATTTGTTTGGCGCAAAAAAAACAAAAACAAAAAAAAAAACCGAAGGTGGCCGCTAGGGAGATATATGGCGTTGCAGTATTGTAGTGGATAATACAAATGCACATGCGATGACAAGTGATTGAAAACTGCTATAAAAGCAGACAAGTGAGGAATATGTTACTTTATTGAATAACGACAATGTTACCAAAGGATCGCGCCCTTCTTATGAAGCTATTTTATCAAAATAACAGCACAGCCTTAACAGCATTGCGAAAGTTTAGAACAGTAAAGGAACTAAAAACTGGCCCTATGATCGCAAATGGTGTTCGAAAAATAATCCAGCAATTGGAAGAGACAGGTTCCTTACAGGTGAAACCTGGCAGATGACCAGCAGACAGTGGAGAATATACCCACATCTGTGGACGAAGAAAGGATGGCAGATGTCGTAGAAGTAGCAGTGAACGGTCATTAGACAAAGCACTGTTTACAAAGTTCTACGACAAATTTTGCGCTGGTACCCCTACAAGATCTGCAATGTTCAGTAATTACTGACTCCCGACAGAGGTACACGTGAAACATTTGCCCTACAGTTTCTGTACCTGACCTCAAACATGTATGGAACATTGGACTGACGAAGCTCACTTTCATCTCCATGATGATGTTAATAAACTCTATGATGTTAATATCTTATGACAGTTCATTCACCAAAGGTCACCGTCTGATGTGGTTTCACATCCACATTCATCGTCGGACCTTTCTTTTTCGAAGAGCTGGGTCCAAAGGGTTCCGTCACCTGCACAGTTATAGACCAGCGTTATACATCTCTTGTTAGTCAATCCAATGATTCCCGCGCTTCAACTGCGTCAATGTGTGGATGCAACGTTTGATATGGATCATGCAGGATTGTGCCCCACCTCACATCACCACCCCTGTCAAGCGCTTGCTTCGGCTACTTTTACCGACGACAGAATCATCAGCCGCCATTTTCGTATAATGTGGCCAGCACGTTCGCCGGATCTCAACCTCTGAGACTTTTGGCTGTGGGGGTATCTAAAAGACCTTGTCAATCGTGAACACCTAGCCAACTTAGCGGATTTGAAGACCAGCATTATACGCCATATTCACAACATTACGAGTGACAATCTGCATGCTATGGTTGAGCATGCGATGTTCCGATAAAGTACTGACTTTACCGATGCCGGGGGAAACCATATCGAACATGTCCTTGTGTAACACACCGAATCATGTGCATCCACTTAAAGTATTGCAGCGCCATGTATCTCCCTAGCGGCCAACTTCGAAAGTAATTTCTTTTTTTGTACAAAATTCCATTGCCACGGACGTCCTCATGTGAAATAGGAAGTCATTCAGCTGATTGTTTCTCCAGTTACAGCCTTTGAAAATGTGAACTTTAATTACGAACACCTTTATAAAATGGTTCAAAGAAAATATGTAAATGAAAATTTGTAAACATAAGTTTTTTATTGGTTTATTAACATAATGTAACATGAAAGGATAAGAAACAAGAGTTTGAGAAACCTACTTTCCGTAAATTTTTTTTTTGTCCCATTGAATTTCCAGGGAACAGATACTGAGGTGGTTTCCCATTGCCTTCCTCAGGAAGACATTATAGAATGTCTTCAGACCCAAAGAGAAAGTGAAGAAGAGGCTGACAAACATCCATGCCGGTGAAGGGATTCGAACCCAGGTTCCGACACATCTGCCGTATAAACCACTAGGCTATGCAGCCGTAAAATGTTATTATTTAAAAAAACAAAAAGTAATTTAAAAAATCCTTTTGTTTTTAAATATTGTGAGAACGATAAAAAAAACCAACATTTCTTTTCCAATTTTAATATCTACGGATTATAAACAATAGAAATTTTTCATTTTCTGTTAAAAAAAAAATTAAGTAAATGCTCCTTATTTATTTAAATAATTTAGATTAATGGTAATCGTATAAAACAAGAAGTGAATTGTTTAGATTCCAATGAGAATTGAATCATCATTTCCCTACAAGCATCCATTTGGAAAAGGGTCCTTAAATAAGCATGCTGAGTTTCAAGAAGATTTATCTAGGGATTCAACAGTTGTACTGACTAATTGGATGAATCTCCCTTTCCTATTGGAAAATACTGTCCGTTTTTGTTTACGAGAACTTTCAATGCATTTGCGCATGCGTCAGGTCTCCTTCGATTTCTTCCAAATAGGGGTGAGAAGAAATAAAAGATGGAATGTTTACTTTTTATAGTGTTAGTTTACTAGTAGCTGCGTTCTATTTGCGCTTTTCGGGAAAGAATTATGAAAAGAATAAATACTATTGCAAAAATAACAGGTACTAAAAAAAACCACAGGTCTTAGGAAAGTGCCCATCCTAGTGTATCACCCCTTTGCGGGGTAGAATCGTCCGCCAGTGCTTGTTCTCGCTTTTGAAAACGAACAGTAGTTGATTTATTACAAAGAAAATAAAAAATATTGTTATAACCATCTCTATATCTTCATTATCATCAATATCATCTAAAACTTGAATATAAACACAAACTCCATCAACATAATTTCAATATTTCGTCCTTTATTTCAAGGACTTTCTCAAGATCCCACATCTTTAAATTAAATAACGAAAAATACAAAAAACATAAATGGAAGGAGAAATACTTATTTCTCATCCCTAACAAAACAAAATATAACAAAATCTCATTAGCGAGATCTTACATTGTGAAATAAACAATTTAAATCAAATATAACCATAAACAATTGAAAACAAATACAACAATCAAACATATAAATAAACGTGAAAAAACATGTGACTATTATTTAATTAATCTTTAAAATGTTTTTCAATCTCTTGTTTTTCCTTAAATATTTTCTATATACATTTAAAGATACCTTATTAACTCTAAGTGATCTATTTTTATTAAAACATACGCTACAATTTATTAAACAAGATTCTAAAGCGAATCTTTTATATTCATCTGTGACATAATAAATTAAATGAACCACAGGGTCGGGATTATGATTATTATCCAGACAATGATCTGCCCAATCCGAAATTTTTCTTGTTCCGCTCCTGTAGGCACGGACGTGCTCATCTACTCGTTCTTTAACTGTCCTTCCCGTTTTTTAAAATACTGAAGTACAGTCCGTTTTCGTTTAGGAGAGCCTTCAGCGCTTTTGCGCATGCGTCAGATCTCCTTCGATTTCTTCCAAATAGGGGCGAGGAAGATGGGATGTTTACTTTTTATAGTGTTAGTTTACTAGTAGCTGCGTTCTATTTGCACTCTTCGGGAAAGAATTATGGAAAGAATAAATACTATTGGAAAAATGCTCCTCCTCTATTTTTTTATTAAAAGAGAAAATGTCCAAAAGAATTTCTTAGGAAAGTACCTATCTCAGCGTATCATTCCTCTGCGGAGTAAAATCGTCCCGAAGTGATAGCTCTGTCATTCAGAAACGGACTGTACGTTGTCTATCTTAAATGTTATATCTATTCATCGCTCACTTCCTGATACTAGAGTGGGAAGGATTGGAGTCATGGTTTCAACTTGGAAACAACATCAGGAGAAGTTGAATCCATCAGGCCATGAATCCTCTCCATCAAAGACTCTACTCTAACTGTCGTCCCTACATCGCTGTCCTGATGAGGAGAAACCCTCCTCTGAGCAGTGGAAGAAAAGGGAGTTTCATCACTTCACTCAGTCTGTGTGTCCGTCTTTGCTCTCTTAATAACTTCTGAACCCTGGATGAATCTTCTTCAAACATGGTATGGATATTTAAGGACGATGGAATTTCTAAATTTAATTTTTTTTTTTTGCTTACGGGCTTCTAGGGCGAGAAAAATCCCTCTAGAAAAATATTAAAATCTAAACAATGGATCAGCTTATTAATCCTCTTAATGTATACGCGGGCTTAAAAATGATTAAAACTAACAATTTACAAAAATTATACATTATTTTTAATGTAATGATTTAATGAATTTCTTTCTGAAACTGAGAAAATTCTATTTGTTTTTAGAATTTAAAAATAAACCAATTGAGAGATTTTTCATTATTTCCATTATTTCCAAAAAAAATTAAAAAAAAACTAAAAAGTATATTAAAGACAATTCTTTAAGATTTTTAAGAATGTTCTTATTAATGTTCTTATTTGTGAAAGCTATCTAATATTCCGTTCAGTCTGTGAAAAGGAAGACTCGTATTAGGAGACTGAACTCAACAGTCACATAATACACCATGTTAGGCTTTCTTCTGTTGATACAGTCACATGGTTTGGGATAATTCCTAAAGGAGTTGTTTAACTCCTAAGTAATAAAATCACCTAAAAATTAAATGCGGAAACGAATTAGACGCTTGGAATATTCGAAAGTCATTTATTTTTTACTGCTCTGATAAAGGGTCGTTACCTTTCGATTCCCTGATAGGTTGCACTCTCTGAACCACTGAAGGTTTTTTTTTTTTTTTTTTTGGCAGGCATATTTATGGACAGCTGTCTTTTGTATTTGAAAATTCGTTTTCTTTCTTTGTTTTATTTTTTTATTTGAAAGTCTTAAAAAAAAAAATAAAAGACTCCGGTTTTTTTTTTTTTTTTTTTTAAATTATGATTTCTTCTGAATAGAGTATAAGAGATTTATCATTTTGTTCTGAAAAGATACTCATTATTTACTTGAATAATGGGAATCCAATTAATTTTAACCCTATTATACCTCGTATTAGACATTAAGAGCGGATTACATTCATAGAAAGGCATTGTTTCAGTTCGAATGATGTTCACTGTCATTCGCTAATTTGTCAGATGGGAAAAAAATTAAATATCAAAGATAAATTTCCTCTTTTCCTTAAATATGCGAAGATTTATACAAAAGGAAGTTCAAAAGGGAGAAGGAGACACACAAACAGACTGAATGATTTAATAAAATATGAATTTCTTTGGAAAGTGGATTAAAAAAAAAAGCCTAAAAATAAGTGAAAATTTGTGTGAAAAACAAGATTCAACCATTTTTCCAAATAAAATCATTTGAACTTTTATCAATTTATGAAAACCGATTTCCCCAAATAACACCGGGATAGCATAAGTCCTCTTGGTTAATTATTAAACTTGACCTTTAATTAGAATTCAACCTTTAAATTTTAATTAAACAAGAATTTATAACTTGAAGGTTTTTCATTGAATATTAAAAGGTTTTTTTTTTTATTAATTTTTATTTTATTCAAATAATATATATTTACTTTCCTCTTGTGTTTTTTCTCCACCATAACTATCTGCTCAATGTCGATGTTCTTTCTTATTTATTTTTCTAATTCCTCGTATAATCTTCAATCATTTTACTGTCTTTAAGTTTGGATTTATTGAACCAAATACTTAAATTCTTCTGTGAATTTTGACCTAAATTTCAAAATCTTTCAAAGATTTCAAACGTCTTTGTTTTCAGTGAATTTTATAATTGCTTAAAACCAAATCACACGGACGAGGTTTTCGTCTAAGAAATAGTCCTAGTTTTTGATGAGGTTCTTCTGTCATTTGACTTCTTAAATCAGATGATCAAAAAATTGTTGTAAAGAAGAATGCTTCATGTGATTGGTAGTCTTGGTAAAGCCAAGAACCAATCAGCGGTGAGATCTAAAACTTTCAGTTTTCGTTACAAGTTAAGCCACGAATTTCGATATAATATTGAATGAACGTTAGCAAGTTGACAGTTTGTTTATTGTAGTTTGAAATCTATTATTTAAACGGGACCTTTGCTGTTATCTGTCGCCACTGACTCAGTTTTCACAGTATATTAAAAACAAAACAAAAAAAAAAAAAAAAAAACATTTTGCTTTTAATTAACACTAGGTTAGGTTAATTGAGGTGTGATCCTTTCCAGGTTGTTTCGTTTGGAAACACGAAAGGGGAAAAAAAAAAACATTTCGGAATACTGCCGCGCTTACGATAAACGCATCAACTAAGGTTTTTGGCGAAATTGAGTTTTATGTATATTTGAAATCAGGAAAATCAGGAAAACACCTTTCTCAAAGTGAAATTGCATGATTTGTTTTGGTACAACTTTCATGTTGGTATCTCTTGTAGTTGGAAATACAAACAATATAAAAATAAACACTTTAAACGTGTTTTTCTTGAAAAGTGTCAAAACCTAGTTACTGCGTTTATCGTAAGTGCGGCAGAATAGTGGTGGGCAGAAAACAGAAAGTGAATTTTCGGAGAACGATAATTAATCCCATAGTCCTTTGCGAACTTTCTTCAACAAAAAATGAGAAATAAACATTCTGATTTACACAGTAACTTCACACAGAATGAATTTATTTCGGAGATAAGCTCCTGACTGTGATACTTAATTCGTCATAAAATGGAAATGCCGTTACTCCATCGCTACTTGAGTGGATTATTCTCCTTTACAACATCATTAATGCACTTTAAGGATTCTGAAATTTAGACCAAGTTCTAAATGCTTTTCTATGATCAAAATAACGACATAAACAAATCACTGTGATTAAGAGATCTTCGTGTGATTTTTTCCCTGTAGATGGCAGAAGCGTCCATCTCTTCGTCAACCACGATGCTTTGCTTCAGCTGTAACAAAAGGTCATCGTCTGTTTGTTATCGGTGGAGCAATGGAAGGAAACAGCAGATATGGTTGTAGCTACACCACCTTAGGTGAAATAGATGCATTTGATTTCTCCACATGGCAATGGACGACGTTTACTCAACTACCAATTTCACGATTCAATTGTAGTTCAGTCATTGTTGGTAAGTTTCACTGGTTCTTAAGATTCACTGGTTTTTAAGATTCAAATAGATGAGATTTACATTCAGGGAGGGTTTTGTTTTTTTTCATTTTCGGTGGTTAAGATATCCAAAAAAACGGAGGATCTGGAATTGAACAGATCTCAGTATATGATTCCGGCGAACAGAGAAAGAAAAAATCCATGTCTCGCCAGGGATTCGAACTGATGCTGTAGCGAATAATACAGCAGTCGTTGAATCTATGGCTACATCACTTAAACAATGTTGACTTTTTTTTCCTTTGATAATAGTTAGAAAATTGAATGAAGATTCTTCCTTCGATTTTATTGGGTGTTTCTCCCCCTCTGTTTTCACATTAAAACGACTGAGACATTTCCATCAAATTTACTATGATGTTTATTTATGGTCCAAATTAAAATATGAACAAGATTATTTTGGTTCCTCTCCCTCAGTCTCTTACTAGACGATGGATATCAACCAAATAATACATATTTGTAAGGAAAAAGAAATATTTATTCAAGTTAGAATGGCCTTCGAAATCAAAACTAGAACTAAATCCATTCTGATTAGCGTCCTTCCAAACTTGTAATAAAATCCACCAGATGGCAGCGTAAAAGGAAGCAATCAGAGAAGAGAGGATCACGTGATGAAAAGTAAGTGTTTGAGAAGAGGGATGTGTTTCTTTGGTTGGGATATCGAAGGGAACTTTTATCAAGTGAGTGTTTTTAATAAGAAAATTAAGGGCCTTGAAGTATTTTATCCAATAAGAAAATTGGGATTAAAGTTTAGAATGCGGTACCCCCCCCATGGCCGCCCGCCGTGGTGACTTGGTGCATACTGTTATCTTAAGATCGCAGTTAGTCAGATGAGCATTAGTTTTTCTAGTAAAAGATCGTTTAAAATCCATTTTGAAATAAGCATTCCACTTTTTACTAGTTTATTGAATAATAACGGATAATGTGAAATGAATAATTTAGTGCGACGGCAGACGACTATCGGATGGCCATTGGGGTACCGTAATTTAAAGTTTAAAAAAAAACAAAACTGGAACTATCTTATTAATAGCCTATTAATATTTCAGTCTTTTGATTTCGACTCAATGATTGCTCTTTCCGACTCATTTGTGAATTTTCATTAAATAAATAAATACTTAAATATCATCCTACATTTCTATAAAGTATTTGGTCTTACGAAAGCGGTAATTTATTAAAAAAATTGTCAGTCTTCCGGAGACAATTACACAGGTAGTTTATTTAAATAGGGGTGATCCAGAGCGGAAGACTTATGTTCAAAATAATAAGTATAAATTTAACTTTATTGCTTTTTTTTTTGTTCTGTTAGTAAATCATGAACTTAAGTATAAATGGTCAGAGAACTGACGTTAATGAATCTAAATGACATTAAAAAAAAGCAACAACAAAAATAATTAGATGCAAAAAGAAGCAACAGGTGACTGTAGTACTACTGAAGTACTTTCTTTTTTATAATTTTTTAGTAAATTCCACTATTCCTAGGTTTTCAAAATTAAATACTATTTTTTTTCCCAATGAAAATGTAGATCTGTGACTCTGTGCCAATGTCTGTCTTTAATCTATGGGTCAAGTGCTTTGAAATAAGTTTATTACTAAAACATCTCAAATAACGATAGATTCTCCAATTCAAAATGGCTAAATAAAATATAAATAAATTAAGTGGACCCTCGGCTTTCCATTGCCGAGTAGATCCTATTTTAAGTTAAATAAACACGATGTCTACATTTTAGAGAAATCCGCGTAAGGCTTAAAGAAGGGATTTGGAGGATGGGCTTTGAGGGAAGGAGTAGTTTCTAAGTCTGACCATAAAGAAAGTAGGAAATGTGCACAGCCATTTTAATGTGTTTGTGTCAAACAAACAAATGGTCAATGAAATAGTGGGACTACGCATGCTCAGTAACTATTATATTGAATATAAGGGTTCATAGAACTGAGTGGCTCCATCAAACGAGCGTTTAGTAATTTAATACAAATAGATTTATTTCGATAAAAATTTAATAAAAAATTGAATTTGCACAACCCTCCTGCTAAGAACTAACTTTTGATTTAAAGAAAACCTAAAAGTCTGTGGACTTTCTTTTTAATTTTTTAAACCTGACCTAGTTTATTAATATTCTTTGAATTTATTTATTGGTTTTTAGATGATGATCTATTTGTTATTGGTGGAGTGACTGAAATGCAAGGAAAACCCCTTCAATCAGTTGATAAATTTAACTTCAACACGAATGGATGGAGCCTGGATATTCCAACACTTCCAACCCCAATGACTGGAATGGGAGCATTCCGTGTGGTTCTGCCTAATGGAACAAATAATTATTATTAGAAATAAAAAAGAAAATTGAGCTCAAGCTAATTTAAAGCCAATTCGCATTTATTATAAATTCATATTAAAGTAATAAAATCAATCATCTTATTTATACATATTCAATTAAGTATTGAATAAAATAGCTGCAATGTATAACATACATTTGTACATTTCTATTAATGAAAATAAAGAATAATCCAATCTTATCAGTATATCCATCAAAATAAACGTTTTTTTTAAAAATTAGTACTGAATAGGTTACATTTTAAAACAAGGTAGGGATAGCGATTAGTAAACCAATCACAATGCTTCGCAACGGCTTTCCTCATTATATGCGAATGCCAAAGGCACGATTGTTGTGATTGTTGCTGAGCTGTATTATAGATGTGATTGTTGCGAATGTAAAAGGCGCAATTGTTGCTTGCGATTGTTGTATTTAATGATGTTAAGAGACGCACAAAGCGGGATTATTAAGCTTCCTATTGAGAAGCCTAAAAAATATTATAAGACAATAACAATGGATGAGACCAAATTATTACAAGTGACATCCTGGAACAGCTGTTTCACGCTCATTGGCGATCATCAGCCAGGAGAAGTCACCAGTAAATAGCAAGGTCTCCGTGCTGAGGATAATATGAATGATATATCGGAAGCGCAGTGGTGCCTCAAAGGAAAAAATACCCAATGAAAAACTCACCAATGAAAAATTAGTGAGAAAATTCATGTGTCAGCAGTGCGCAGGCCTCAATAATTTTTTTTAAATCATAAAAATTCAATCTGCGCATTTGAATTATTAATAAACTACAATGGCTGATGATCGCCAAACAGCGTGAAACATCTGTTCCAGGATGTCTGTGTTCCAGGATGACTAATAATTTAGTCTAACCCATTGTTATTTATTAATAACTAGCAGCAAAGCCTGTCGGACGACAGGCATAAAAAAATGTGAAAAATCATTTTATTATCAACTATCAAATATAAAGTAAATATAATCTAAATACTGTGCTAACTTGTGAACGAAGCTTCTACGGCAAAAAGGGTTTTGAGTTTCAAAATCAGCATAAAAAACTGAGTAAGTACGCCAAATTTCATTAAAATCGGTGCAGTGTTAACAAAATTATTTGGTTTTGAACGTACATTTTCTGTTATCTAGGTCAGTTTTCAAGGATAAAATTTCATGGAAACAACATGGAATGACAAAATGAACTAATATTTCATCCAATTTGAGTACCCTTGATTCAATGATGCCATTGAGAACCTTGGATCTATCTTAATAGTTAATTATATCGAGTTACGGACAGACAGACAGACAGACGAACTTAGCCAATGATTCAAATGCATAGTTTGAATTTTATGCTTTAAAAAAATTATTTAAGGCCTGCGCACTGCTGGCACATGAATTTTTCTCACTAATTTTTCATTGGTGAGTTTTTTTATTCTGTATTTTTTCCTTTGAGGCATCATTGCTCTTCCGATGTTTATTATAAGACAGTTGATAGACAGATTTGATTTTACTGTCACTTAACATAAAAAAGTTTAGGCGTGCTCTAGTTCACCAAACTTCCGCAAGTAGCGCTACTTAAAAGAGAAAGTCCACCATTTAATACAGGGTGTTTCAGAATTCCCTCCGGAGGTCTGTAGTTCACAGAAAAACTCGCTCACACAAGAGAATGTGGCAGTGAAGAGAGTAAATAATCAAGTTTTCTTTTATCACATGCCATGGCTTAGTTACCCGTTTCTCCACTAGGAGGCAGTAGTATGGAAACATGGCGTTTTCAGGTGAACAGAAATCATTTTGTGTTTTGCAATTCACTAAAACCGAGTCAATTGTAAGAGTGGTTTTAGAACCAAGTATCAAACAGAACCATCGACGAACAAAACTATAAGAGAATGGTATAGAAAATTCGAAGAAACGAGCTGTTTGTGTCCCGCAAAATGAACAGGCAGACCAAGGCCATCGCCTATGGCTGTGCACCGCCTATGAGATGTGTCCTCAAAAATCAACACGTCACGCAAGCCTAGAATTACAAATGTCTCCCGTGACTGTTTGGCGCATCCTACGCAAAAGAGTTTGTCTATTAACCATACCAGTTGCAGCTGTTTCAGGCTCTCACTCCTGAAGATAACAATCTCAAGAACGTCTACAGCAGGAGGCAGATATGATTGTGTTCAATGAAGAGGCATTGTTCCATCTTTCTGGCAATGTCAATCGCCATAATGTGCGAATATGGGGCAACAGTTCAACACCAAGGTTAATATGTTTTGTCCAAATTCATCTCGGAAAGTGTATGGACCATTTTTTCTTTACCGACAAGTGTTAATGGTTTTGTTTCCTTAGATATGTTACGGCAATGGGTATTGCCTTAGTTACATGAGGCTAGTGACAATTTCATTTGGACAGAACTCCTCCACATTTTCTTTTGAACGTTTGCCGTCACCTCAATAACACTTTACCTCACCGTTGGATTGGCCGTATGTCTGACGAAGACTCCGCACTTATTCCGTGCCCTCCCAGATCACCTGACCTCACTCCAAGTGATTTTTTCCTCAGGGGCTGTGTTAAAGATAAAGTTTACAATGTCACCTTTACCATGTGATACCAGAGCTTCGACGAAGAATCGTGGCTGAAGTTGCTACCATCGAAGTTGCTACCATCTAATCAAGAATTAGATTACAGAATTGATGTCTGTTGAGTTACGAGAGGAGGACATATCGAACTTTTTTAAGCTATATTAAAAACTTGATTATGTATTCTTTTCACTGCCACGCTCTCGTCCCTGTGAGCGAGTTTGCCTGTGAGCTACGGAAGTCCGAAATGCCGGAGGGAATTCTGAAAGCCCCTGTATACAGTAGAGTGAAATTTGGAACTGATTAAGAAAGAGCTGCTGTTTATTCTTTCCAGACAAAATCCACACACACAACGTGGATATATATTGAATAACTTGTAAGCGCCATTCTTAGCAGAACGAAATGTTATCATTTAAATAATTAATGGATATTTAAATTCTATCTGTTTTCTTTTGTTTTCTTTATTGAATACTGACTGTCATGATTGAAAATAAATCGAATGTGAAGTTGTCTAGTGGTAGTAATTTATTGATCGACCAATTTTTACCCAAATAAGACAAACCGTTAATGGCTTAGATAATAATGACGTTTGTGTTTGTGAGTAGAAACAAAAATCGAGAAGTTAAAACATTGCAATGGAACAATTTAAAGAAACATTTAAGAATATTTAATTAAAGTTATATCTTGTTTTCATCATATATCGAAATAGATATAAATGTTCAATACTAGTTTGTTTGTTCTATGAAACAAAACGATGTTATTTGCAGAAGAAATTAGAACTAGCAATAATAGTAAACTTAACAAAATTACACGTTTATCGTATTGACATGAACTCTTCCTTAAACTGCATTTTATTACTGATGGCCATATTTTAGCAGTGCAATTGTTGGAACAGCCACTGCTACCATCCCAGCCAGTGCTAAAGGCATTGGTGGCATCTTTTGACTCTGCAACGTCATCAGATCCAATCGTTCCACTGAAGATAGAGCAGAAGAATCTTCTGAAGCTACACCTCCAATCAGGTACAAATGGCGACCTAGAAATCAATAAATAAACTGCTTCAACGAACTCAAATTAACATTAAAACTAAGGTAGCACCATCTATCGCGAAAATAAAAAAAACTTTTAAATTTGCATTTTAAGAGGCATTTTTTTTTTTTTAATTTGTAGAAACGACAACTATTCTCCAATAAACAGATGTTTTTATTGATTTATTTTTCGTTATGTATAAATATTCTATCTCAGATATTCTATTTGAAATGGATAGCAGATTATAATGAATACAGTAGAACCTCATTATAACGGACTAATAGGGGCTGAAGGTTGTCCGTTTTAATGAAAGTCTGGTTTATAACAAATAATTCTTATGGGGTGTAATGCAGCAGGGTGTACATGAATGAAAGTACAAATAGTTAGCTATAAAAAGTGTTTATTATATATCAAATAAAAAACAGCCTTCAACATAGTAGGTTGAATTGAAAAAGATGTGTATATGTACACTGCATTAATCTTTAGAACAACAAGGTCCTGGTTCATGTTGATTGCTTACATTAATTGGATTAAAAAAATTAATTTCTTTTCTGCTGGGTTTGTTTGCTGCTTATTTCTTCAGTTAATAGCTGACGGAAGTGCCGTAAGTTTTCATAATATGCAACTCATTTTTATTTGCCGATTGTTCAAGATACTGAATAACAAAATTTAAATGGTCTTTCACTTCGCTCACCTTAATTGTAGGCTGCCAATTTTTTTTAAAACTATCCGTTATAAGCGACGTCCATTATAATAGGGTCCGTTATAATGAGGTTCTACTGTATATCTACTATTACAATAATAATCCAGATCTCGATAGATGAGATGCACGTCAGAATTGGAGTGGTATGTGTTCCATTCTGGACACTAACTTTATTTATAACTTCTAATACTCCAATAAAAAAAAATAAAGATTATGTTTATGTGAAAGACTATCTTTTTTTTTTAGTTATATGTACTCTGATCTAGTTCTAAGTAATGATAAAAATAATTGAGATTTCTAATAAGTTTCTTAGCATATTTAATGATGCATAGCGCCATCTATCGGAATAAGAAAATAGTTTAAGTTTTTGAAGGAGACTTTCTGTTTCTTTTGTTTGTAGCTTCTATTCTGTTTTTGTTTGACAGGATGTATTTTTTAAGTTACAAATACATTTAAGTAAAATGACAGTTACCTAATAACGCCGCAGCACAACTGTGTCTCTGACGGAGGAGATTCCCTTGAAAGAACCATCGTTGTTGACATTCATTAAATACATCAATAGAGGAAATACTTTTCAAATACAGATCTTTGTTGTTTTCTCTTGTATTCACAGCTCCTCCAATAAGAAACAATTGACCAAAATACTCGACTAGAGTAGAGAAACAGCGAGCAATGCGTAGAGGAAAGGTTCTTCGACACCAGCTGTTAAAAAACAACGAACTTAAAGCCTACTTTCCTTAAAATGTTTTTTCTTAAAATGTATTTACTTTATTTTGAAAACGACATAAATAAAAACTATACATTTATTTTCAAATTCTGCTAATTACAATCAATAAAAAAAATATGATTCAACCCAAAACGAAGCTACCGCACCCTGAGCTATCAACGATGGGAATCTAGGACAGCTGTTTCGCCATTTTTATGACTCCTCAACTAGATTTACCCTCGAAGATAATGCCAAGCAAAAGAGAAAGATTTGTGGCTACGCGAGAGCACTCTTTTTTTTATTGTTGTTTAGCGTCACTTGTGGTTGCAGAAATGGTTACCTTAACATTTCTGAGCTATCATCGAGGATAAATCTAGTGGAGTCATAATAAAATGGCTGATTCCCACCGTTGATAGCTCAGGGTGCGAAAGCTTTGTTTTGGGCTGAATCATATTTTTTGATAATTCCGATGTACATTAAAGCTTTTTCCACAATTAACACAAATATTCCATTTTATGAAAAAAAAATTAATTAAAACCTCATTATTTTCTTCAGTTTAAAAAGAACAACAACGAACTTCAAAAGAAGTTAAAGCCTATATTTGAAGAGGTTATTTCTTAACATTTATTTACTTTATTTTGAGTGTCATGAAAATTCCACATTTATTTTCAAATTCTGCTAGTTACAATTAATGCAAATATTCCATTTCAATGAATTAAAACCACATTATTTTCTTGATTTGATATGATTCCATTTAAACAACATAACTAATGGATGAGCTAAAAGGATTAAAACCCTTAAGACAAGGATAAAAACCCATTCTTTTCCGTGGGGACTTTTGTCTCCTTCTCTTTGATAATTCTTTCTCAACAAATAAAAAGTCTTCAAATAGAAAAATGACATCGTCTCTAATCCTTGCTAAGTTTAAGGAACTTCCATCCTGGAGTGGTTCAAATATTTTGGGGGACGAGAGGACACATGCGCGCGCATACAGACTGAATGATCTGATTAGACTTCGATCAGTTCCTATTACCAAATTAATTTTACATTCCCCGTCAAAAGTTCCTCACGGATCAGCAAATACGTGATTCAAAATATTTGTGAATTCAAGTATTTATCTGTCGAGAAAAAAAAAAAAAAACACTCGAATGAAATAGACCATTTAATCACGTTATTGGACTGTGGCATTCTTTACATAATCAGTTCGCAGTAAAAACATTGTCTACTCTGTTTTGGTGAGACATTGTATCATAACATTATGATTAAAGTGTCTTTCTATTGTTTAGTTATTTTATTCCATGTCTTTTTTTAAATTTTGTTCGTTAGATCTACCCGCCATGTAAACTGGAATAGCTACACAACGATTGATTGATTTGTCTTCAAAGATGGCGTCTACGTCTGTGTCCAGCTTCTACACATGCCAAGTTTACCTTTATTTCAAGTAGGTTTCTTATTTTTAAGTTTTAATTATTTTCATTAATGTAATTTAGATATTTGGTTTCTTTTTTTTGGAAATCAGAAGAACTAGCATTTCATTTATGTTTTTACCGAAAGCAACCGCTCGATGCGGGCCGTCCACAACAAATTCGGGCCCAAATATCAAATGCAGTAACGGGCCCTCCCCACCTTAGGGTCAAAATCGTAGATTCTTAGCCAAAAATATCACGAAAACACCAAACGATTTCCTATTTCTTCCTTTTCAACCTACAATTATTAGCATTATTTTTAGAGTAAATTAATGTAACATTAACATCTACTTTTTCCAGCTCTACCCAAAAGTTTAGAAAAATATGTAAGATAATTTACTCACGTCATCCCGGGCCCCTTTGAAGGCCTGGCCCAGGTGCTAAGAGACCAACTGACCCCCCCCCCCCTTGATGTGAAACATTATACATGTAACATTAACCCTGTAAGATTAAATAAATAAATAAACCTACAGTAATGAAATCCATCCAATTTTCATGAAATTTGATAGTTAAATTTCATCGTACTCATTATATACCAAGTTTCATGATTATCGATTCAGTAAGTTATTTGATGGGCGAACGGACATATAGTTAAATTTCATCGTACTCATTATATACCAAGTTTCATGATTATCGATTCAGTAAGTTGTTTGATGGGCGAACGGACATATAGACAGACAGAACGTTAACAGACGGGCCTTTTTAACATTTAACTGCTTTCGAGCCTTAACACGAAATGAAAAGTAAAAGTATTAATCGTAACTTACGAATTACTTGTAAAATTGTAGGTGTCCACAGTTGCTAGAACAACTTTCTGCCGTGTGGTGTCGCTGTTGTAACCTATTCCTCCACACACCCACATTTCTCCGTCGTGTATCGCTGCCGCCATAGCCATTCGAGGGGAACTCAATGGAGCCATTTCGGTCCATTTATTCGTATAAGGATCGTAATATTCCACAGAACGAAGCAATCTCCAAATAAAAGAAGAGAAATTAATCTCTTAATTAATTAATTAATTAACATCAAGGAATATAAGCGTAAATAGATAAAAAGCAAATTCCTAAACAGACTTAGAATCTACGAATTCTTAGGAAAAATTCAAGAGTAAGAAAATAATCTTTTGACAAGATCGCAAGTTGATCTGATTGGTTGCTGTATTCTCTAACTTAACCCTACAGTACATCGTCATTCACCAATCATAGGGTTAGTTGGCCAACCATAATTTAGTTCATTTTAACTATAGTTGATTTAAGGAAATTTTCTTATAGATTAATCATTCCAGTATTTCAGCGACATCTATTGTTGAAATACTGAACTGTTGAATGAATGTAAAAATAATTCGATGGTGTTGATTACTCTAATTTACTGTTGTAAGTTCAAATACTTTATTTAAGTAAATCAACTTCTAATCAATAAACCAAAAAGGCACCAAAGTAAACAAAAGATTTCGCCTTTGAGCTATCAACAGTGGGACGACCGTTTTGTCCTCTTTATGGACTCGTCAACGATACAAACCCTCTGTCGAAAGCTCAGATCGCGAAACCAAGTAAGGAAATCCACCGACGCACCCGCCTATGGGTTCCCAATAAAACAACAGCAAAATCAAAAATCAAAAGAAAAAGCTCCACTTCCTGGCCTGTCAGGCTCAAAGGAAATTGAAGAAATTAAATTCTTTTGGTTTATTGATTAATTTATAACTGGCACATGAAGATTTCTTTGTAATTTATGTGATTTGCCAGTAACCTTACTTTCTTCAATTTCCTTTGAGCCTGACGGATTCGCAGGACAGGAATTGAAGCTTTTTCTTTTGTTTTGATTTTTTATTTTGCTTTTGTTTTATTGGGAACCCAAAGGCGGGTGCGTGGGTGGATTCCTTTACTTGGTTTCGCGATCTGAGCTTTCGACAGAGAGTTTGTGTGGCTGATGAGTCCATGAAGAGGACGAAACGGTCGTCCCACACTCCCACTGTTGATAGCTCAGAGGCGAAATCTTTTGTTTACTTTGGTGCCTTTTTGGTTTATTGATTAATTTACAACGTTAAAATTTCTTCTTTTTTGACTCTATTTTTACTATTTTAATGAACTACGGATGATATATTCACTTCGTTGTTGCTAAACTTATTCATTGATGGCACCAACTGTATTTCTTTCATCCACACAAAACTATGTCGATTCCAAACCATTAGAATCTGATCCCGAAACTTTCTTTTCTTTTCTTTGTTTATTTTCTCTTTTTTTGTGGAAGTTAAATTGTTCAGAGAATCCAATCCATTTCTCATGTATTTATATTTTCTTTGAAATCAAACGAAAAGTTCGTCAAATTCCTTTTTATTATTTATTATCGTTATATATTATTTCTCAAAGGTGTTTTATTGTCGGTACGCCATAACTCCCTTAATACTTCATCAAAATCAATGATTGAGATATCATTTTGAAGATTACGTTCACCGCTAATGACGAAAAATAAACAAATTGTTTAAATTTAATGTTTTCGATAAAAAACTTTATTTTAAAAACCTTTTTTATAAAAATGTAGAAGGCGCCATCTATTGACAATGTGTTTAACAACATGCACGACAGCTTTGGAGTTTTTATTTCTTCTCAAAGGTGGTATTTTTTTTGTTGCGAATTATTCGCACGGGTCAACTAGTCTTTACTATTTTTATAAGACTGAATTTTCCACGAAGTCAATAATATTAAAAAAAACAAAAACAAAACAAAACAAAACATTAAACCGGTTAAAATACGAAATATGTCCTATAATATCGCCGTTCACTGTCACACGAAGGGACATATACTTAACAAGGATAACGTAACCATTTTTGGTAGTAGAAAGGATAAATATTTGAGGGAATTTTTTGAGTCAGGAATGATCAGAATCCTGGGCAGCTATAATCAGGAGTTATCTACGCGTAATATATTGGAATATGGCCTTTAGTTAATTTTTGTTTTTACCTCAATTTTTTCGATATATGTTTTATAAAACTCAAGCAATTTACTAAAACGTTTCCCTTGTAGTAAGAGGGAAATAAAATCGTTTCCGGTTGAAATTAAAATAATTATAATAAACGACACCAGGGGAACCAAGATTAAGAGGCGTTTCCGGATCTCGAGAAGCAAATTCATTTATCTAATGAATCCCAATTAGGGAGGATCGCTCAAGGTAGGGTTTTTTTTTTAATACAGCTTGAGAAAGAAACCGCTCCGATGAGATTTCGAAACGTGCGTCGTTATTTTACTTTTTAAAGTTTTTTCAATATTGGGAAAAAACTTTTTATATAGGTTTCGAATTAGTTGGCTAATTTAATTATTATCAGGGCGCGTTAAAGAATTTTATTGTAAAGGAGAAAAATGAATTAAATTCTATTAATTTTTAAGCCCTCACAGACATTAAGAGGCTTAATAAGGGGATTAATATCTGTTGTTTAAGACACGGATTGAAATCCACTGACTCCAATGCATTTCTATGGGAATTTTTGTTGCTAATTTCTCTACGAGAACCCATTTGGAAAAGATTTTAAATACAAAGATCGCTTACAATCCTTAAATATCCACGCCAAGTTTCAAGGAGATTCATCCATGGTTCAGAAGTTGAGGACATAAATTTATGGAGCCCCACTTTAGTGAGAAAATAGGTTAGAGAAGATATTCTACATAATTCTTACGACAACCAGATGGCAGCACAAGTCTCTTGGAATTCAATTGAAAGACGACCTTTATGTACATAATTATAATGTAAGGGTTTAGTACAAAAGATGGCTGAACAGATCTTCGCTTAAAAGTTGAACTGCACCAAACACAAAACTCCATGGATGAATCCTTGATAGTGTATCGTATTTCTAAAAGTTGGCTGCGATTGGTTAAAAACATTTAACGTCATTCCACATGGAATCACTTTTCCATCCGCAAGTACTTTTCAAAATGGCAGCTTTCATGGAGAAGAAATCGTGGCCGAATTTTTCTCTTTTAGTCAAGAATTTTCAAGGCAAGACTTTCGCCGTAACTAACATCATTAGCTGAGCTTTTAATAGAATAAATTCAACGTTGAAATCTCAGGAAATGGAGTCCATATCAGCCATCTTGATAACGGTCAACTACGATGATGGGAGTTTTCTAATTGAAATGATTCATTCTAATTGAATGATTTAGCAGAAAGAAAATAAAACAAACTGGGCTGCTAAATTTTAATGATGTGTCAGCGACCGGTCACTGTTGATGAACAGAAAATGTAGATTAAACGGAGATTTGAACAATGTTGTACAATGTGTTAACGGAAGCTTAACCCGGAAATTAAAGAAATAAAATTAATTGAACTTAATTAACCCTTATCATCTTATTCTCCTTTTTATTACCTATTTCGTTCATCTACACCTCCAATGGCGAAGATTTTCCCATTTCTTGTGAGAACAGCGTGATGAATACGAGAGCTGATCATGTGACACTTGCTCAACCAATGATCAGAGGGAATATCGTAGCATAGGACGCTGTTTAAGGAGCTCATTTTACTTCCATTTTGTGTCGAATGAGGATTGCATCCGCCTGTTTTACATTGAATTCAAATAAGAAAATGGAAAATATTAATTACTTTCTAAGTGATAAGGACAAGCTTTAGATAAACTATCAGTTCTATTAGTAACCGATACTTTTAATCAACACTAGATTAAAATACTAGAACTAGTAGAAGCTCATAAGATGCGGAGGGCGAAATATAGATGATAAGTATAGTTTAAGAATATGGGGAAGTAATTTATATAAATTATCAAAAAAAAGGAAATATAAAAGACCAACTGCTACAGAAATAAGTTTCTTTTCTTTAAAGCGCCAGTTTTTTCCTTTGTTTTGTTTTTTTCTAAAACAATTTTGGTCTCCATTGTAGTCTCGGACTCAAAGTATCTTTTATCTAAATAATCTCGCGTTTCATGTTAGCGTGTCTGACCCAAAGGACAAAAACTTCAGTTAAAGAAATAGAATCAGAATAATTTATAAATATACTTAAAAAAAATTAATGATATCCACACATTGACAACGCAATTTGCACACCACGAAGGAAGTGTTGGATTCCAATGAATTTTTATTAGTGTGAAGGTAGAGACAATATCACAACAGCAGGGTGATGTCCCCTGGAGCTGTAGTATATAATAAGGTCACCTTTAGTATCTCGTTGAACCACCTCGTGCCTGGATTCATGCGGTGATACGAATCGAGCACAGACACCATAGGTTGTCTTGCACCAGATTTACCCACAGTTCTTGCAAATAACGCTCCAAATCACGAACACAGCTACATGACCACGGTTGGCATCTCATCTGGTCCCAGACGTGCACGATTAGCGACAAATCAGGCGAGCGGGCAGGCAGGCCATGGAAGTGTCGCAACATGACATAGACAGTCCTGTGAAACCCTAGCTGTATGCGGACGAGCGTTATCTTGGTGAAAAAGTTCTCCGGGGCGACCAGCCAGGATCTGGCAGCACATGTAGCCGCAGGATCTCCTGAACGAACCACTGGACTGTCATTGTCTCTCATAGCACTATCATATGCAATGGTATCTCAGGCCATCGCGTCTGCAGTGGGGTCTGTATGACTCTGTAAAGTGAGGTTTGTGATTATAGCGCTCACCTGTGATCCTCCAAACCCTGACACGGTGGTCATCTGATCCCAAACAACGTCGCTAATTTCACGAACTGGCGAATCTGCAATTCGATAATAATGAGAAAATCATCTATGAAGAAAAGGTGGTTTTTAAAAGTACTTAATACGTACACTAAATGTCATAGGAGGGAATTGTTATCATTTGTACCTTAGTGGATTGAAAGCACACCTCCTATAAGTACCAATGGCACATGAATTGAAAATTGACAAATTTTCGGATTCGCCAGTTCGTGAAATTAGCGACCACAAAAGCGGTATTCGTCGCTAAAGACGATATGTTGCCATCCTGTGGCATTCTACGTTGCTCTCTGCTGAAATCACTGCAAACGCAGCCGACGATGTTGAGGTGTTAAAGACGGAAAACGGAAGGGGCATCTATATGCAGATTCACCTCTGCTAGGTGACTGGAAATGGTTCTAGGCGTTCTGGAAATTGGCAGAGACAGAGTTCTCCTATGACCCTGCCACGGATAGGGGACAAAGAAGTCTGACGATCAACGATCCTCTCTCCTGTTTGGATCGTTCAAGAGCTTCATGTGTTTCCATCTGACTGTAAAATCAGAAGGGCCTAAATGGAGGGCAACTTGCCGCGTCGCCGAGCCTGCTTCTCGCGGCCCGATGATACGGCCTCTTTCAAACTCCATGAGTTGTTCATACTGACGTAAAGGCGTCTTCGCGGCAATGTTGATCACCTTACAGTGCTTGTACAGTCCACTGCCTTATAAGCTCCATGGCTTGCGATTGGAGCGCCGCTGTAGGACGACCGGTCATGCGCAACCGCACTAAACGTTATTCATTTGCATATCAACCCTGGCCGTAGATATTTACTTACTTTCGTGTTTATAGAATGATTTAAATTTCTTGGTGAGCAAATTTTTATGTTAATAGTGTAAATTTACGTACTATATAAAAAATAAACGCATTGCTGCATAGAGTTATTTTAAATAAAAAAATAAAACTGAATACTGCCAAAAATTTAAAGCATTACGTAAGTTAGTTGTACGGACACTTAAAGAAGCTAAGAATTCCAACATCAGTCTTTAAAAAAAATACTAAAAAAATTAATAAAATAATTAAAAAAATAAAAAAACATTTTAAAACAGAGGCATTTGAGTTTATTTATTAAAGATCATCATCAGAGAAGCAAATGACACGAAAATGGAAGTTGTTTGAATAAGCAAATGTGATGCAAAATGTTAATTTGCATGTTTACACAATCCTGTATAAAGAGGCTGGCGCTGCTGGGTTATCTCCTCTTACCAGGATCAACAACAAGTGTAGAATCGTTCATTGTCACCTGAAAATGCCTCTGCAACGTGATTTACCCGAATCTGAAGCATGGAGAGTCCTAAGGCGTCTTGAAGCGGGCCAAACACAGATGACAGTTGCAGTAGCGGTTGGAACCTCCCAAAGCGTGATTAGCAGACTCTGGAATTGCTTCAGAGAGACTGGCACAGTACGAAGACGACCAGAGCAGGGCCGCTCACGTGCTACCATTGCAAGAGATGATCGCTACTTGACGCTAATAGCACGAAGGAATCGGCAAAGCTATGCGACTGAGCTGCAGGGACAGTTTCTCGCTGCTACTGCACAACGGGTGTCTACTCAGACCGTGCGAAATCGATTCCGTCACGATGGACTGTATGCCCGGCGACCAGTGGTGTACATTCCGTTAATGCTCAATATTGCAGAACCGGTAGAAGGTGCGCTGAAATGCATCTTCCTTGGACCAGTGAAGATTGGTCCATGGTTCTCTTCAGTGACGAGTCTAGATTCAGCCTAGAGCATGCCAGTCGTCGTGCCTTGATCTGGCGTGAACGTGGAACACGGAAGAATCCACGTTTCGTGCAAGAAAGACAATCCTTTGGTGGAGGTTGAATCACGGTGCTGGTCAGCTTTCTTTTTGTAGACGATAACGCCCCCACTAGACGCATATCGTCAACAACATCCTCCAAGAGGCTGGAATCGAGCGCATGGACTGGTCTTCACGTTCTCCAGCCCTGAATCCCGTCGACCACGCTTGGGATGCACTTGGAAGATGTGTTGCCAGTCACCAAATCACCGCCCATAAAACTCCCTCAGCTGGAAGTTGCCCTGGTGTGTGAGTGGCCATGAATCCCATAGGAACTGTTAGATAATTTAATCCTGTCCACGCGTCATCACTGTCAGTGTATTAAAGCAGTCTCAGGTGACCATACACCCTACTGAACAGTCAATGTGCGACACATTTTTCACGTTTGAAATGCGAATATTAACCCCCTCCAGTTGTCACATTCTGCTCAATCCCGATAAATGGATTCTGCACCTCATTTGTATATTCAGACAACTTCCATTTTCGTGTCATTTGTTTCTCTGATGATGTTCTTTAATAAATAAACTCAAATGCCTCTTGTTTTTTTGTGTATTATATTCATTTCGCAATATCACCTAAATTTTGTGAGAAGTGTATGTAAATGACATCATAATGGAAAGAATAGTTGAATATTACTTCTAATTTAAAAAAAAAAATTGGATAATAAAAATTGATTTTCAAATATATCTGCAGTGAAATTCATCTGAAGTGTAAGGGGTTTGTTTGTTTTTTTCTCTCTCTGTTTGATGAAAAGCTATCAACAAAGATATTCGTATTAAAACTTACCAATGATATAAACTTGATAATCCAGACAGGCTACAGCAGGATGATGTCGTGGTTCAGGTAGAAACCTATCTTCCTTCCATTGTTGTGACGCTATAACATAACGGAATATTCTAGAGCCTAAATCAGAAAATCAACAATATTACAATTGTCCCACCAGCTTTCTAATATCTGCATGAATAAGCAAAAATATAATAGTTTCAAGTTTCAGTTGTCGGATTTGTTATTAATAGAATATTAATTGAATGGAAACATATTTATATGAAAGGTTTTTATAATTTCACGTAAATTCTAAACTGAAGGTTTAATTGATAGGTTTTAAAATGAGCTTTAATGAAAAATAATTAGGTTTTGCAATTTATATTTGGAAAAAAAAAAAAAAGTTGCAAAACAGCCAAAATTTTGGATTTTAAAAGTTTTACTTTTTTAAAGAATTATAAGTTTGGATATAATAAATTCCTATAAATAGCAATTGGTAGGTGTGCATAAGTGGAGTAAACAACAACAATAGGTTGTTGATTGAAGTCAAATACGATCTACAACAAGAACATATAAAAGAAACGTAACGGTTCCTTTTGAAACATATGACAAAGAAAGGAGGTTTTCTAGAACTTCTTTTTCCTCTTTACTTATAACTGTTAATTTTGTTGATTTATCTCCATTGTGTATCCATGAATTTACTGATCATTATATTAGAAGCAGGTAAAGGCTTCTATCACGTGACTGAACATGACGGACCCTTTTCGGGAACTAAAGTAAAGTTGCTTATTTTATATAAGTTGATCATTAAATAAGAATTGTAGTAGATTTGAATGAACTCCGTTTCAACGAGGGATAGAGAGTTTTAAGTTGGATCATGAATAAGCAAAGGAACCCAATTTGGTGGAACTCCGTTCAGTCGTTTTAACAAAAAGAAGAAAAATAATGGAATACTGAGACTCTCACGAAAAACGTATTATTAATAAATAGTCATTGAAAAGACTTTTTATAAAAGTTATAATTTCATCTAAAACTAAATAAAAATAAACTCGATCGATAATTATTAATGAAAGAAACATTTCTTCACCTGCATCAAAGGAAGCCCAGTGTTGTAGAGGATTTAAACCACCTACAACCATAATGGAAACTCCGTCATCCCTTGAAATGTACTTTTTTATATCCTAAAAAAATTAAAAACGAAAAAGAGTGAGAGAGTGTCAATGCAAAGCTCAAATAAACAATAAAAAAAGGACAACGGATTTACTTTTATTTATTTTTCTTTCTTTTTTTTGATTTTCCACTTTTTAAAATTTGTTTTTACTTTTAAGTTAAATTCTAAAAGAAAGGTTCAACTGAAATTTCTTCATTTTGCTTGGGTTTCTTCGTTTCCCTCAATCAGAGGAACAAATAGAACAAACAGTCATGAGGTGTGTTGATTTCCGTTCTTCTGAGGAGACTGTCGTTCCGGCGTGGTCTTGCGCCATGAGGCAAATATGTCAGAACCATGGTTCAAATCCCGGCGTGGATGTTTGTGAAAATGTGTTTGTCTACTTCTTCTTCTTTCTCTTCCAGTCTGACTTCATTCCTTAATGATTTCCTGAGGAAGGCAACGGGAAACCACCTCAGTATCTTTGGGGTGGGGGTGGGGGTCGGTTCACAAACAAAACGATGGCTTCCAACCAAAAAAGAAAAACAAGTCAAAAATGCTACATTTGTTTCATTTTCGGATGCGATTGAAAGGTTACAGCCCCACTAACAAGGGGAAAAAATGAAACCCATTCGATTAATTTAAATTACTATTGTTGGTTCATATTGTAATACAACTTTTTCCCCATGATAATCATCTTCAGAAGTATTTTCTTCCTGTATTTAAAAGAGAAATATTTCGACAAAAATTAAATTAATAATATAGAACATAAAATAATAGGTGTGTTACCAAATAAAAGTGAAATTCAAAAGTTTCTGTTTCGATGTACTCGTTTTCTTTTCTCATTTGTGCCAGACTCTGCTAAACTTATTTTAACTTAATTTGAATTATTTTAATTCTTAGAATTTTTTATTGAAGAAATGGACAATAGTGCTCACAAGGAAAGAACTCAGCTGCTGCCGTGGTGACGTAATGCTCAGATAGAAAATAACGTGTTACCTACTACGCAGCCCCTCTGCTCCGATTTCTGGGTGCTGTTGTCTCACCCCCCTCCTCTCGTAATTTGGTTGATTAACATCAACAGAGGCGCATCACAGATTCTTTTGCACAATTCAACTCCACTAACAGAAGAATTTAACCCTTCTGCGCCATCTGTTGAAAGAACTCAGACACACCACACCCACGCTATTAAAGGGGATGTTAACGAGTGTGGACTACGATTTTTACGAAATTTCTGCTTTTCATGAAACTTTATTTTAGAAATCACTAAACATTTAGAGAAGTTTTTAACAGAAATAAAAGATAAGATGGGTGATATTTTGATTCCGGAATATTTGCCTCTACATCAGCGTTTCAGAATAAAAATTAGATTTCAATTCAATAAGTAATGATAAACATAATAATAGAATTTACCTTAATTCTTGTCTTTTCTTTCTTCCTGTCTTGTTCTTCACTTGACTGCCATGTTTGTCTTTCGTAGGAATTCTTTTCTAGGTCTGGATCTTTGAGTCTTGAGATGTCACCATTTCTGTCCATCGTCACGCGTTCATTGAAAGTCACATTGGCTTTTTCATTTCTAATCTTAGCAGGGAAACTATGTTTTCGTAAACAGGTACCAGTGGGTTTGGTCGAAGATTCCTGGTAGGATCTGGTTTCTTGAGATATTTTATCTTTATCCTGTCTGCTTCGGATGAGTGGACTTTCCTGTAATTGTAAATCTTCGTCGTCTCTACTTTCATCCGAATTATACTGGACATCCTCACTCAGCTTATGCAGACTTTTATGAAAGTGTTTTCCAGCAACAAGAGAAGTTCCAGAATTATCTATAAACTCCTGATGCTCTTCTAAAGGCCTATAAATATTATTCCTTTTAAGGCCGGAATTACATTCACAATTTGATGTCTTATTGTGAGATGTTTCTGGCTGTTTATGTTGCATTGCAGTGTTGCAAAGATGGGAGTGCTTCACGGATGCTACTTTTTCATTGGCATTTTCTTTGCCGAAGCAGGCTTCAGACAAAAGTCTTGGACTTATTTCATTTCTAAAATGTATTGATGGACAAGACGATATTCTTTTACAGCCAATTCCTTCCAGTTCTGGTAGAATAAACTGCTTCTCTTCCAAATGCAAGTGAGACGATTTATTCTTATTCTGAGCCTCAGATGTGAAGAGATTGCGATGTGCATTTGTTTTGTTAGGATCTGGTGTGAGATTATCTTCTGCGTAGCTTTTAGCTGTTTTTTTCTGAGCCTTTGGTGAACTGCAAGTGTTCTGACTATGTAGCAATGAAAAGTCTTCCATAGATTCTGACGTATTATCACAAGACGTAGGTGATCTTACAACACTCCAAGGGCTTAAGGGATTGGTTGTTTGTTTATTTGGTTCGCTATCACGTGACTTATTCCTGCATTGATCTATTATAGACTTCTGCGTAACTCTACACTGAAAAGAGTTCTCTGTTCTTGGAGAATTACCAAATTGTAGAGGAGATAAACACGGTTCCGCCTTCTGTTCCACCTTCCACCTTTTGTTCTCTGTTGCACCTTCTGTTTTCTGGTTTAAAGATTCGTAACAGTTCCGTTCCTTCGTATTTCCTTCCTCTTCATGGAAACAATCGCTTGTGGAAGATTGAATGCAGTAACTGAATGAATCCACTTCCTTTTGGACATCTTTTGTCGGTTCCACTTCACAGTGATGAAGTAAAGACATTCTTCCAAACGCCTTTAAAATAAATAAAAGAAATAAATAAACAAGTGAAATGTCTCCAATAATAAATTCCTGGAAGAACTTAAAGCCTACTTTCCTTTTATTCCTTCCGATTTCTTTACTATCTATTTCTTTAGTCGTAGAAAACGAAAAGACTAAATCTATTTTTAAATTAGAAAAATTGTTCTATTGCTGTCCAACAGATACTTCATGGTTCCTAAAGAAAAACAAAACAGTAAGCCTTACTTCAATTGTAAATAGAAATAGAATAGAAAATCCATTTGTTTAGAGTCCATTATTTTTCTTAAAAAGAATTTTATCTCGTGCTAATATTTGGACATGGAATGATCGTCACTAGTCCATAAATGTTCATGCTAAATTTCAAGAAGATCCATCCAGCGCTACAGTAAATCACACACACAGACTGAATGATCTGATGAACTTCAGTTTTCTAGGAAAGTAGGCTAAAAACGTATTTTAAAACTGTTTTTCCTTGATTATTACCGATTTAGTTATTAAAATACATTATTGAAATACAGTAAAACCTCGTTAAGTCGTCACCCGGATAAGTTGTCACTCCGTTTAAGTCGTCGTTTTCCTTTGGTCCCGACAAGGTCTCATAGACAATAATGTAAAATAACCCTCTTTTACTCGCCACCAAATTTAACTCTACTCCGGATAACTCGTCACCCTCAAAAATGGCGAAAAGCATCTTTATTCTCAATTTTGCCTGCTATCTTTTCAGCCCCGCCCCTTCACTCTAAGAAAGCCTAGCCTTTACGGGAAAGTTTCACATGGGAAATTCACTTGGGAAATTACACACTTCTCGCTGCGACTCTTGTTCTTGACCGCTACTGAGTGTGATTTCATTTCATAGCGAGTAAGCTCCGCTATAACGGCTATTTTTTATCTTGCAATTTCGTGGTTCGATTACATTTGTAACATGTCAGAGAAACGAAAACTTACCTCGTTATGTTTTAAAGAAAAAAAAAGACTTAATTGCACTTTTTGAAAAATCAAATGTTTCAAAAACAGCTTTTGCCAAAGAACATCGTATTCCCAGGACTACATTAAACGATATTCTTTCATCGAAACAAGTAATTGAAGAAGCTGACTGCAAAGACAAAAGAAAGAGAATGAGGAAATCGAAGTTTGACGAGATCGAGGAGGTTTTAGCTAGTTCGATGGCTAAAACATGCCAGATCGCAAAATGTGCCGATTTCTGCCGTGATTCTCAAAGAAAAAGCCATGGAAATTGCTAAGGAGTTGAACATTGAAGATTTTGGCAGCAACAATGGTTGGCTGCAACGTTTCAAAGACAGACATTGCCTTTTTTTTAAAACGATTATAATACGGTAACTATATATGGTGTTTTTACTTTCCACTCATTTGCATGTATTGATTTCTGAAAATCTTGTTTTTCTCACCGAATCCTACATCAATTCATGAAAATACTGAATTTCAGTATTTTTTTGTTTGTTAATTCCCACTCCGCTTAAGTCGTCAAAAATGTTTGGTCCCTTGAGTGACGACTTAACGTGGTTTTACTGTATAAGAAACGCTTTAATACAATGAAATTAATTCTATATTCCTCATCAAAAGCTTTTCATGGTTCACCAGATACTGGAATTAAAATATTAAAATTTATGAATGTCATTTTCTCCATCGATGTAATCCTTGTCATTCTGGAAATTAGCTAATGTGTCTATTCTCTAATAAGAAGTTCTCGTCTCACAAAGACAATGAAAGAGAGATTCCATCTAGTCCTTTGTGGTCTGATCCTTTTCACATACAGTACTCCTAATTATCAAATAAATCAATCAATGTATTCGTCATAAAAGTTTTCAACTTACCATCACTTTTTGTGGTAGAGCTTAACTTTTAAGTCGAATATTAAGTCGAATTATTAATATTTGAAGATTTACCTGATATGGAAAATTTCTAGGTTTCGATGACGGAGTAAATGTAGGAGTTTTTCCAGTCTTCATTGTAGCTTTGTACCTGTCAAACGAAAAGAGTTCCTTAAAATTATTATTATGGTTTGTTTTTTTTGTTTTTGTTTTTATCGTGAAAAAGCCTATTCAAATTAGGATGTCTTCTGAATATAAACTGTGCACATTTTCTGAAATAATTAACTCCATATTATCTCCACTTTATTAAAGCTCGTGCAAATATTAAGAGAATTAAAAGGCTGATACTATCCTTTGGTTAAGACTTCATCCATGTTAGATTCCAATGCTTTTCTATTTGTCACATTGTGGCGCTAATTTTTCAACAAGGACTAGAAAAATTTCCAATATAGAATTAGATTATGCGTGAATAGACAGACCAAGATTCAAGAAGATCAATCCAATGGTTAAATTAGGGGTAGGATGTACAAACAAACACACACACATACAGACTTAACTGATTTAATGAGTCTCACTTATTTATTGGAAATTAGACTAAACATATAAAAATAGAGAATAAATAACAATTGCAAAGTTAAGAAAGTTTATATTTTGCTATTTTTTTTTTCAATAAAAACAGCTAAAAAAAAAAACGAGGCGGTGAAAAATGCTTTCTATTTACTTGTTAAAAACCTAAACAAGTGCAAACCTTTGCCTTTGTTTTGAAAATCTTTAAATCCTACATTTGTTTAGTCTATAGGTTTGTGACTGTTTGTTCAGTACTCTGTAGCACTCTGAGAAGTTGTTAGAGAATCCATCAAAGTAAATAATACAATGACAGAAAAATACTTACAGTAATGCCTTGACAATTAGCTTCTGACATTCTGGAATCTTCGTCACACAAGAATATTCCGGCTGTTCATAACATTCGTATAAATCTTGGTCGTCCATTTGAGTAAAACGAACACAATTCAGTATTTTCGTTGCATGTTGTTGGCGTTTGATCCATGAATACATCAGCCATCGAAAACCAGCCTCAAATACTTCTTTCTCACTACAATTAAACATTGTGATGTAATTACTTATTTTCATTCGTATTAAATAAAAATAGCAAACGAGCAGAAGCGTGGGTAGCATTTTCTTTGGGTGGGTGACAAAATTATTTCGTGGCCATAATCTCCAACAACAACAACAAAAAAAAAAACTTCAAAATTTTGGAGGCTCTAAGATTCAACCAAAAAAAAGAAAGAAAATAGGACCTTTTTTTCTTATATTCATGGCTTAATTCATTATTTCATGAAAATGTTATTAAATATTCTGGTAATCTTTATGTCTTCTTTATGTCCAGTTAACAACCACTACAAAAAAAAACCTCGGAAATACAAATAATTTTAATAAGTAAGGAAGGTAACCTCGCAGACACTGAAATTTTAATATTTGAGAAATATTTCATTTTATAAAGAGTGGGTTTTCTATTTTATGATTTATACAATTATAAGAATAAAACATTAAATGAAGCTTTTGATATCTGTTCTTTCTTACCTGACCACTTTAATATCGTCATTGGAGAGAATGGAACACACGTATTTCACATCTAACTTATAATAAATTCTTCCTTTGGTTATTTTCTGAAAACTTTCTGCAAATGTTTCTTTCCCCATTCGTCTTAAAGATTCATTTCTACTCTTTTGAATTTGATCGTAAACAAACACTGGGTTGGAGGTTAACAAAAGTACTTGAATAAATTCTTTACATTCATTCAGAATTTCTAAATAAAAACAAAAAATAATAATATTGTCAATCAGAGATACTCTGATAATAATAGTAATAAAGCAGAACAAAATCTTTATAGTAATTACAAAATGTAAAATAAATATAATCTTAATATAGAAAACGCAAAACCCACAGACTGACTCACTCACTCGTCAACGCACAGCTGAAACCCTTGAACCTAGGAATTTGAAATTTTCTGGATGGACTCCCCTTTTGACGTAGGCGTTCACTAAGAAACCTCACGCCTAAGAGTGTAAACGTGGGGGGGGGGGCAACTTTCTTCAAGGATGTGCATATCTCGGAAACCGTTTGAGTTGGAAACAAGAAATTTTACTTGAGTGTTCTTTCTCAAAATCGAAAAGACATACATTCATCGAATTTCCGATATTCGCATCGTAAGGGATGTAAATAGGAGGGCAAACCTTGAAGGGTACGTCTATCTCGAAAAATGCTAGAAACATGAAACTCGGGAAAACTATTCTTCTTTTTAAAAAAATAAACAAAAAATGGTGAACGGTTTTTTTCGAAAAAAAAATACCCGAAGGATGAACGGAAAGAGGAAACGGGGATGGAAAACGAATATCTCAGAAACCTCTTAAGGGAGAAACATTAAGCTCGGGAAATAGTCTTTTTATAAAGTGAAGAAATACATGTTCAAATTTACCGTATTGTCCGGCGTATAAGACGACTTTTTAAACCAGGAAAATCTTCTCAAAAGTCGGGGGTCGTCTTATACGCCGGGTGCTGAAACTTCCGAGCCGAACTGGAGAATCTGCGGTCGCCGCATATGGTGAGGGGAGCTCAAAAACGGCCGCGGCCGCATCCCCGCCATATGCGGCAACCGTATGAAAGCAGCAAGGACGGCGCGCTGTAAGTACGGTAGAAGAAAATCCACTCACCAGGATTCGTGGAAAGAAGTGACTTAACGCGGTCCCGATGTGAAGGGCAGAGCAAGCTGTAGGCGTCCGGGACGCCCGGGGTATGGAAGAAAGAGACAGAGCGGGGACAGAATAAACAAGGCTACAGTTAAGAAATAATATGATTTTAGTGAAATTCTAAAAAAATGTAGCATTCAAATATGCGCCAGAATAAACAAAGCTACAGAGTTACTTGGAGACAGGGAGAGCTGACCAATCCAAGCAGGCGTTGTATACAACAACCAGCCAATCGCCGGTAAGGTACATCGCTTTTAAAAGAAAAGTTTAATCCACTTGCACTGTTTTATGTTTACACGTTTGATGACAAACAGCGTTATGTTTATAAGTGACAGTTTTCCTGCTAAGTATCTGCATGTCATAAGCATTTGAATTAAAATTACCGTATTGAAATCAAATCTCATGTTTTTTAAAATTTTTTTTTGGGTGTGCGTTGGAAGAGGGGTAGTCTTATATGGCGAGTACATCCCAAGCACTATATTTTACTTGGAAAAATTGGGGGTCGTCTTATAATATGGTAGTCTCCAAAACGATAATCTTATTCAATCCTGATGAACAACTAAAATGCCTTCTTAAAAACCCTTCTTTATTTACGATATTTCACTTTCTTCAATAGAAAACTTCTTCAAGTTAAATTGAGGACAAGAAATCTCTTTCTTCTTTCTCCAGAATTCGTTATGATACATTTAAAAAATTAATAATACAACCCCTACAAACAATACATGGACCGTCCGTGTTTACAATACTATTTACTGACAATTCATATTCAATTTGTAATTTAGACCAAGAGATTTCTTGTCTTCAATTTAACCTGAAAAAGTTATCTATTGAATAAAACGAAATAGTGCGATTAAAGAAGGGATTTTAAGAAGGCATTTTAGTTGTATTGTTTGTAACATGTTCAAATGTTTGTTCAAAAAAACGAAATATCCGAAGGATGAATAGAGGGGGTGGTTTCTATAAAAAAATTAGTGTTGACTCATCAACGCACAGCCCAAACGTTAAACATAGAAACTTTCTCAGGATTGGACATTTTTTTTCCTAAGGGGTGAAGGGCAGGAAGTCTTATGTCCTCGATAAATTTAATACCTACGGGGTTTTCGGGTATCAAAATACGAATAGAAATTCATTTTGACCACCTGGGCAAGGTTCAAAGTGATTTCATAATTATAATTTGTTCTCTCTCCACAACAGATCTTGCTAGTTATGTACACTGTCCGGCCACTTTATTAGGTACATCCCTGCTGTGCGCGTGAATGTCTGGACCCGTCACAACAACTCTTCAAGCCGGAGGGGGCAGTGTCATGGTGTGGGGGATGTTTTCCTGGCACACATTGGGTCTATTGATAACTCTGGAGGCACATCAGGATGCTAAAACGTACCTAAACATCGTAACTGACCTAGTCCAACCGTTAGTGTTATCCTCATGCAGATGGCTACTTCCAGCAGGATAATGCGCCGGTTCACAAAGCACGCATTACTATGGGATGGTTTGAGGAACATGACTTTTCCTTGCTGCAGTGGCCCGCTCAGTCCCCGGATCTCAGCCCGATTGAAAATTTGTAGGATGAGCTAAAACGGGCTGTTCGCTACACATCCATCAAATCTTCAGGAACTGCATGACACTCACGTCTGCAAGTTACACAATACCTCAACAACGTTTTCAGCATCTTGTGGAATCTAAGCCTCGACGAATTCAGGCTGTTTTTGAGGGCTAAAGGAGGCCTAATACGCTACATGGTAGCTGTACCTAATAAAATGGCCGGACAGTGTTATATACGAACTATTCATCGCTTAGTGGTTCTGAGTATATTGTGGTCGTGATCGATGACGAGGACTGGAGGGGAGGAGATGGAGAAGAGAGAGTACTGGTGTTCGACACTCGTTAAAAGCCATCTTTAAAAACAAAGATAGATTAAAATCAGAGAAAATTAATAATAATAATAATAAAAAGAAATTGCAATATTTTTATGAATGAAAATTAAAATTGTGAAAAGATGTTTACCTGGTATATCTAAATTATCTGCTATGTCGTAGAGATCAATAAAGTTCTGTTCGTTCAGTAATAATTGAGAAGTTTTCAACCAATCAACAATAAATGTAAACGCTTTAGGATTGATTCCAGTGCAGGTGATTTCTAATTCACATCCAAGACCTTTTTTGTGCAGAAGATTTTTGAAAAATACGCTTTTGCTTATTAGCTTCCTTCTAGAAAAAGAAACGAAAATAAGAGTCAAATGAAAAATAAGAATCTTCTAGTACAAATTTAAATATTTGAGACCATTTGTGAAATTGGATCAAAAAAGTTAAACCCATCGAAACAAAAACAGTCTTCAAACTTTGCAGAAGTTTGCTAAGAAAATTTAAACTTTTTCCACAACATCTCTGAGGAGGTGGACACAATTCTTTTCCACTCCCAGTAAATGGAGGTTTCCGTCCAAATGGGGCAAACAGAATTCCAAGCTATCTTCCAGAGCAGAGATCAGTAGCAGAGGAGGATTTCATTTTATTTTAGCCTACTTTACACGAAGGTCATTCAGTTGTGTCCGTGTAGGTGAAAAGCTCTCTTTCCTAATACTTTTGAACCATAGATTGGATCTTCTTGAAACGTAGAATATATATTTAAGGACTAGAATCGCTTTCATATCTAAAATTATTTCTAATTGAAATAAATAATGAAATTAACAGAAATTCCCGTTGAAAAACAAACATTCGATGAATTCGCCTTTGAATCCTCTTAATACCTGCGCGAGCTTTAATATAATTACAGTAATCATATTTAAACAAATAGAGAATTTAAATAAATTTTCAGAAAATGAAATTGTAATTTTCTTTAGTAGATATTATAATTTAAAAACGAATGAAGTCTTTTGAAGCATTTAATGGTTTTAGAAAAATAAAGAAAAAAATTAAAAACTGCTTAAGGAAAGTAAGCTTCAAGTTCTTTTGAGTCCTTCTTAATTAACATTTAAAGAAATCGACAATGTTTATAATCAACAAACCATTTTTTCTTTTTTGGGAGGAAGCACTTTTCTATGTAAAGTAAAATTGATCTGAGACTCTTGTAGCTTTTTTGCCGGTCAGTCGATCTTCTTGAAATTTGACGTAAACAATACTTTTCTTCTTCTTCTTTTCCTTTGACGCTAATGAGCGACCAGGGCTTTCTATCGAGCACGATCCGAGGCAAGGTCTTTGGTATCATCCCAAGTGATGTTGAGGGCTTTGAGGTCATTGATGAACGTTCGGCGCCAGGTTAACCGTGGTCGTCCACGGCCCCGTTGATTATTGGGTGGAACCCACTGAAATGCCTGTTTCGGGATGCGAGCATTGTCCATACGAAACACATGGCCTGCCAGACGTAGGCGATGTTGTGCGATGATGGTACTAAGACTTCTTTGTAACACTTCTTCATTCGTAATATGTTTGAAGTAGCGAATACGTACAATGCGTTGCAGGCAACGCTGATGGAAAGTGTTCACTTTCCGTGTGATACTGACTGATGCTTTCCAGGTCTCAGCAGCGTATATTGCCATTGGAATAATAATAGAGGCGATAGACGGAGCTTGATGTTAAGGGAGATAGATGTGTATAGCCAAATATTACACATTTGTTGAAAGACTGCTGCAACTTTCCCAAGACGACTTTTGACGTCAGTCTCTGCATCCCCATCTTGGGCAATTACGCTATCCAGGTATGTGAACTTGGCAACTTCTTCCAAGTCTTGTCCATCAATGCTGATCTTCGGCATATCGGCTAAAGGTCCCATAATCATGATCTTGGATTTCTCATTACTAATGTGTAAACCGACTTTCGCTGCTTCTCGATGCAATCTTAATGTCTGCTCCTGCAGGTGATGATCATTCTCTGCATGTAAGGCAATATCATCCGCAAAGTCAAGATCAGTCATTCGATGTTGTTCATCCCATGCACTGCCCACATCAGGCGCTATCATTGTCTTCCTCATAACAAAATCCAAGGTCATCAGGAACAGAAAAGGTGACAAGACGCATCCCTGTCTGACGCCGGTCTCGATAACAAAAAATTCAATGCGACCTGCATCTGTCTTAAAATTTGAGCATGAAGATGACAAAATGGATGATAATCCTCTAAATCTCTTTTAATCGAGAGAACATGAATCGGATTTAAACAATTTAAGTCAATAATGAGGATATGATTTTCTTTTTCTTCAGAACACGGAAATTTTCTACCGTTTGTATTGAGCCGATTTTAGAATTTAAAAATATAAGTTTATTTTCATGATTTAAATAAAAAAGAAAAAAAAAAAAAAAACCCAACAAAATTTAAGAAAAATGATAACAACTTTCAGCAATTTCTTCTTCTTCTTCTTCTTCTTCTTCTTCTTCTTCTTCTTTTTTTCCTTTTACAAGATATTGTCTGGATTCGTTTTATTGCTATCATGTGATAAAAATTTTAAAGTTTGTTTAGTGCTAATGAAGTTACTGCAAATGAGACACTGGATATTTCCCCTATCAGAGAGACCTTTCGCGTCCTATTATTAGTCTTTGAGGTCTGAGTAGGAAGGGCGTAGAAATAGATAAAAGGCGGACGGGAGAGAGATAGGTCAGATGGGAAACCGTATCTCTCAAACGATTCAACGGAAATGCATTTTAAGATGTGGTTTGGACAGTTACGTTTGCGAATTAAAATGCTATGGAAAACTCTTGTCCCATTTAGACGGAAACATTTATGCCCATTTGGAACAGATAAAACTAACTCCATTATTAGCAAAAATCTCTGAACAGTGTTTCAATACAAAAATAAGACAAACTTCGATAAGAAAACAAATCTTTGAAAGTTTGTTATTTGTACAAAGACAAACTTTTTTTATTCTTACTTTTAAATTCCTCACAACTTCAAATCATGGCTTCAGATTTTATGAACTTTATGTAATAAATATCCCTCTTTACGACTCGTTCCCTTACCAGTTGCTACCATTGTTTGATTTGGATTGACCTTCGCGTGGGCAGCTGCAAATCTCTTCTTGTGTCTGTAAGAAACTATTTATAATTTTTAGGTTTCTTTTTTCTTTTTTCTTTTTCACAAAATACGTTGAAGAATGAATATTCAGTTATAAATAAGATAACTTGTAACTTTATTTTCATCATTTTATATTAGTTAGAATGATTGTAGTGCATTGATAAGTGAAGAAAAAAAAAACAATGCTTCAGTCCTACCTGTTTCATTTTACGACAACGTCTAAAACCTAACGTACCAGGATATGTCTGTAATTACCATCATTTAGGAAACATGAGTTTTGATAAAATTTAAAATTTCTCAGTTTAATTTTTTTAACAAAAGTAATTTTTTTTTTTTTTCTAAAAATCAGAATTTTTTTAATACTTTAGTAATGTTGACGTTGAAGAATTTTTTATTAAGCGCGTTTTTGTTTCTAAAATTTTAGATCAAAATGTTGCACATTCCACCCCTAATTGAACCAAAGAGAGATTAAAATGAGATCGTCCCAATCGGGTGGGGGAGGGGAGGGGGGATAGGCTTAATGTCGAGAGTCTCAGATCCTTCCTCAAAGAGCTGTGAGTGATTTCCTGTGATTGTTTTCTTCTCACTTTGCAATTTTCTAAGTTTTAGAACTTTGAAAAACTGAGAGAAAACGAAAACTTTTCTATTCTAAGTTTTTCAACAAGTAAGAAGATAAATCTAGGAAACGAATGGATTGTAACCAAGCTAAGCATTTTATGTAAAATCCATCCATCCGTTTTAACGTGATGCCAATAAACAAATTCAGAAAATAAAAATATTCAAATGGAATTGTAAGAATTCAATCGTAAAAATACAACAACAAACCCTTCTTTACATGTAACTGTGCTTCAAAAACAATACTAAGGCTAATTAATTTTACAAATATTTTACTATAAAAAGACGGTTCTTACCTACTATCGGCACATATTTTTTAGAATCGATTTCTGGTTTGAAGGCTATTTTAAATCATTAACTCCTCCAAATATGTAATAAAAATAGGTACTTACGTAGTATCTGAAATCGTATGGAAAAAAACAAAAAACAAAAAAAACATTTTCCTTTTAATTAACACTAGGTTAATTGAAGTGGGTTCCTTTCCAGGATGTTTCATTTGGAAATACGACGGAAAATAAATACTTTCCATTTCGAAATGGCCTGTGCTATCATAAATAACGACAACTACAAGTTATGTTTTTAAAAATTACAGAAAAGAAATGAAAAGAAAACACCAGAAGTTGATTCAAAAAAAGGATTCCGATAGTACAGAGGGTGGAGAAAATAATATGAACGTCTGTGAAACACAAAATCCTTATTAGTAGGTGTTGGTTCACCCTTCGTCTGAATTACAGCTCATATCCGGCGTGGATTGGACAAATGCATAATATTCAAGGGTATACACAGCGATTCCTCTGGCAGAGTGGTCTCTAGTTCAGAAAGTGTGGAGGAGGTGGAAAGCTAGCACTCACTTTGGCCTCCAAAATACCTCACAAAGGTTCGATTATGTTAAGATCAGGAGACTAAGGAGGCCAGACGAGATGTTCCACTTCGTATTCGTGCTCATCGAACCGTGCTTGGACACCTAGTAGTGTGAATGGGGGTCATTGTCTTGGAACAGAGCTCGTTCGCCATGGAACAGAATCTGCAGCATAGGATGGAGATGATCGCTCAGAATGGTGAGATAATGCTGTACAGGAATACCTTTCTATGCAGGAATACATAAGTGGTTCCACAAGATATCGCACCAAACCATCACAGCGTCCCCTCCATGCTTAACAGTAGGAAGGAGGCAGTCAACATGAAAGGCTTTTTCTCCACACTTAAACACGTCCATGGTCTGAAATAATGTGAAGGAAGATTCGTCAGAGCAGTGCAAATATCGCTTCGACGCCTTTCGTGGTGCCACCAATGATGTTGGAATAGCTGTTCTTCCATGAATGGTAATGAATGGTTGATATGTGGTCCTGGAAATGGGTGTTCATCTCGGAGGTTATCTAGCACATCGTTGTCTTGTGCTGTCGGATCACTATCTGCTTCATCACCCATCCATCCCTGTCGGTGAGCTTTGACTTTTGCCCACTGTTCTGTTTCGCAGATGACGTCTTACCATATTTTGTGTAGACTGTCATAACAGTGCTTCTTGCAACACCCATAAGGTTGGCTGTTTTCGTCACTGAAGCCCCAATGATTATGCCTCTTTCAAAGTCTGAGAGGTCGGACATTTCACTGCTAGTTTCCTGTTCGACTGCTGCTAATCGACTGATATCTCCGCCTTCACGGCCATTGGTTGGCAGACGTCTATTCTAGATGGCGTGGCTCTGCCACGCAAATGAAGTATTTTCATATGGATTTCATATTATTGTGTCCACCTCCTGTACGTAAAGTATCTAAAAGACATGTATTTACCTTGGAACTTTAAATTTATTTCCTGATATATTAATAGTTAGCCATTCATTGAGATGAGATTCCAACATTTACCTGTTAAACCAAAGGAACATGATTTAGATTATTATTATAATTAAAAAATAAAACTAGAACTATGATCAATCGCATAGTGGGGGAGTGAATCAATTTCATAGACAGGTGGGAGGCAGTAGACCAAAATAAACTTATCTACATTCTAAGTTGGGCCAAAAGTAAACATCACCAAATTTTATGGATATCGATTTAGTTTTTTTTAGCATCAGACAAATGAACAAAACAAAGTAGAAAAGTGGGAGACTTCCTACCAAGAATCAAATCAGTTCCTCACAGAATTTTTGAGTTCATCAATGGATTATCATAGTTTTTACTAAAGCCACTCTATATTATTGTTTATTTATTTCCATTAATAACGAACCACCTGCTATCATTTCAACCATCTTATTGAATTTGCCGAAAGGTAAACATTCCTGTATACAACAACAAGTTCCTGAAGAACTTGAAGCCTGCTTTCCATACAACTTTTTATTATTATTTTTTAATCATGAAAATAACACAAAAGTCATTTTATTCGTATTTGTTTAAAAAAATTAAATCTTCATTAATTATTGAAACCGATTAATTTTAATGATATTAAAGCTCGGGCAGGAATAAACAGGATTAATAAACATTTGTTTATGATATCAATAGAAATCCAATGTTAAATACTTTTCCACAGGATTTTTTTTTGTTACCTTTACTCTCGTTTTTGTTCTACAAGGATCCACACGAGATAAAATGTCACTAAGAAAGTTAGATTGGCTTTCAATTGGCATATCAAGTTTCAAGGAGATTCATCTGTTTCCAAAGTCATTAAGGCTGGGTTGTAAATAACTAAAAATGTATTTTATTGAAATGTAACAATACCTACCTTTTATAGATTCAACCAAATAATCTTTTATTTCTTTATCAGTGACACCTTTTCAATTAACACCTTATCAATTAAATTCATAACAATTTAAAAATGTTCTCTTGTGATAAATTTAGACATAAATAAATACTTCATTGATATTTACCTACAGTGAATCAAAAATACCGAAGCACCAGAAGTATAACAATCCACAAAATACTCTATGCTGTTTAATTGCCTCTAAAACATTCTTTACGATATTTAATATTTAATTTTCCCAATAAATGTTCAAAGGAGGAAACATTTCGCAAAGGTTTACTTTCCATCTCAAAGTAGGTTTAAGGTCACGAGTCTTTAGTGTTTGGATGAAAAATTAACCAACAATTGGAAAACGTTGAACTCGTGTCGAAGAAAACGAATCAGAAAAATGTATAGAAGACACTGATGCCAATAATGATGGTGTCACGAACTATTATTGTAATACAATTATTGTCATAATACCAATAAATATTAAGTTTATAGTAATATTATAGAATATGTCGCAAGTATTTTAAACATGTTTGATTAAATATGTAGGATTCTTTATAATTCTTTCTAGATAACTTACTATTTTTTAATAAATACTGTATAAATTAGAGATACCAATAAATCAGTAGGTTTCGCCATTTTGAAATGTTGAAATGTTTCACGAAGTCATTCAATTCGACTTTTTAAGATTTGAATCAAAAATAGTAATTGAAAGAATTGAATATTATCTTTCAATTTACATTTTCAGGATTAGTTTTAAACTGTAGCCAGTAGGATTAAAAAGACAATATTCAATTAAAAATTGACTGCAAAATAAGACTCTTATTTTGTTTTCTCTGTGTGAAGCGCCATAACTGAATCTCATAGAAGGTTTTGGTTTCGGATTCTCTTCCTAAAGCGCTAGAACCATAATTACTTTGCATTGAAATGAAAATATTTAAATACGAATTTTTGGATATTTGCTAATTATTGGATATGAGTAGGGAAAATTAAATACTATTTCAGGATGGATGAGTTGTGAGTTTCTTCGAATTTCGCTCCAAACTTTTCACGTAGAGGTCACACTATTTTGGATATCATTGTTTTTCTTTTCTTGAAAATCTGAACAATTTGTACCAGGTCCCCCCTCTTGCATGGTTTGGCTCATAACCTTTGGCACCTCCAAAGGTCACATATGAAAGAATGAAAAACCACACAATTTCTTTTTTATTATTAATTTTTTTCCCAGACTTTATGTTTTCAAAATATGTATATAGGTGCAGCATTTATAAAAATATAAAATATCAAATATAAAATATTTTTTAAAAAATATCAAACCCTATAAATATTATATTGTAACTACGAAAAGCTTATTAGGGGTCGTCCATTAATTATCTGAGGTCAAAAGGGGGAGGGGAGGTCCGGCAAAATCTCACCAAGGAGAAGGGGGGGGGGGGGGGTAACGAAAAACTCACGTCAACTTTTTCATTCAGAGAATCTATGTATTGTAATGGATTATAACATTTTGTAATATTGACTTTTTGAACTTTTTTGATTTTATTGACTTTTTGAAATCTCACATGAGGGAGGGGGGGGCTCCCACCACCTCTCACCAAATCTCACCAAGGGTGAGGGGGGGGGTCCAATTTTTTTAAAAAACATCTCACTTAATTAATGGACGGCCCTTATAAGGCTTCTTTAATAAATTAGCGAATCCTGAAATTTACGCATCCGATGAGTCTTTCTACCGAATATAATTGGATGATCACAATCCAAAGAGTGCCGAGTATCATAAACTTGCTTATCAGTATTATAATTCAAATTACTCGTCTTTATATGTCCTAATATGCATTATGCGGATTTCCAAAGCACGTTTTGATTCTCCAACATATAGACAGTCGGAAGTATCCGTACATTTTATTCCAAACATGTGTTACACCGAATTCGTAAAATTGCCTATTGCGTGAAATCGGCAACAAATTGCCGAATTCATGAAAAGTGCAAGCCAGTTGCTTTATTCATAAAATGGGCAATTTAGCTACCGAATGCGTGTATTGGGCATAAATGTTCTTGCTTTTTTCATGCATTGAGAAAAGTAGACAGTGGTGCCCCAGTGGGGTTTTTTGCAACTAACCGTTTACAAACCGTTTATAATATAACGATTTACTAATTTTATTAAAAGGTATTTTCACGATTTGCATCGTGCGTAATCATCGTATGGTAATGGTCGATTTTCAGTATGTTACGTTCGCATGTGCATCGGCGCACTGCACTGCGCACTAAAGTCCGCCAAACCGAAGAACGACCGTGGCCACCAGATGTCGCAATAGTAGAATTTGAATCGATTGTATGTCTGTGTTTATGGCGGGAAAGTGAACATTTAGGGAGTTTGAAGTTTACGGAAAAAAGACGATATTTATTTTCTTGAACTATTCTGATTTCTCATCAAATATAATTTCAAAAATTAATTTTTATTCATTCGTTCGTTTCAATCGTTCAAAATCAATCTCCTACCTTTTCCATTTGGTTTTTTGACGACATTTTTTTCTGAGATCGACAACACGAAGACGAAGATGGGATTCGTTGACTCACGTTTCGTCTAAAAAAACGGCACTGCGATCGAAAACAATTTCTCTGATGTGCCATAAGTAAGCATGTCATAAGGCCTTTTCGAAATAAGAAGTAACGTTAGCAATAATTTCCTTTTTGTTTGGCTTCAACGGTTTTCACTGTGCGAGAGTCGCCATTTTGAATCTTCTCTCTCGAGTCCTGGAGTGATTAAGAGATCATAGCTGTTTTTCAAGGTCAGAGTCGATCTCTCATTTGGCCATATATAGTTGTTTAGTTGCATCGCTTGCGAGTTTGTTTGAACACAATACACAGCTGTCACCGTCGTGCTTCGTCCGACTCATAACAAGGATTCTGGAAACTTAGAAACGCCACTCATCAAGTATATACAGATTTTAAATTATACTGTGTTGAACTGAATTTGATTTGTATTTTTAAATGTTTTGTTAAATAAATAAAGATCAAAAGAGGCATTGTTATTTGTAACGGAGAACCGATTAATAGCACTGTATTTGTATATTGTATTTTTAAAGGTTTGTTACATAAAGATAGCTAGATTAAAAGAGGTGTTGATATTTGTAACCTTACGTCAAATAAGTAAAAACTACGTATTTTACCTGTTTATTAAATATAAAAACTAGAATGAAATTGGATTGGCGCTAAAGTAATTGTTGACTTCAAAATTAAATACATCAAATTATATATTATAATATTTAAATTTACTAAAACGCATTCAGCAAATAAATAAAAATGTTCAAGTTATGACACAACTTAATAAAGATTCCGCATCTTAATAAAGATTCAAGTTAAATTCGACATCCGTTTCAAGATCTGTTACTTCTTCAATTGTCAAAATGAGAATTTAAGAATTCCATACATTGCCTAATGCACGCATTCGGCAGTTAACTTGCCCATTTCATGAATAAAACAATGGGCTTGCACTTTTCATGAATTCGGCATTTTTTTTGCGATTTCACGCCATAGGCAATTTCACGGATTCGATGTAACATTCATCAAGCGATTCGGATTATATAACCTTTCAAGTGTTCGTTAAATCGTGTTGTTAATTGTTTTGTTTAATCATTTAATAATTCCAGCAGGAATTTCATTAAGTTGTGAGTGTTAAAAGTATTGCGAATCTCATTGTCAAAAATAGGCTCACTCGATGAAACCGCCATCTGTATAACATTGCTTTTGATGCTAACAGGCATTTCATCTGTAGTTCATTATTAAACCGGCATCAGATGGTTTGCGATATATAGAGTTTTGGAAACCATTACAACATTCTTTCAAACCAAAACGTCCAGAAAAGCAAGTCTGTTGTCTTCCTCTTTATCTAAAGAAAATTGTATTTCTTTAGCGATATTATTAAATGTTTGAAAGAGAGTATCAGTGTGGTACTATCGACCAAAAGAAGTGAGTCATCCACATGTAGAGGATATATAATGCTGATCATTTAAGGTTTGCATGACTTGCTTATCAATGACCATCTCAGATGGTCGTATCGAAGCGGATAACCATATGACAATGCCTTGTGACTGTTGATAAAGAAAAAAATTGCATATTGAGAATCGTATTTACCATCTGCACGATAAGCCCCTTATCATCAACCAGCTCTCTCATAAGATCCAAAGAAATGCTCGTAAATAAAGAAATGACATCCAATTAAATCCTGCAATCATCAAATGTTACTCCCTTAAAATTTGGAATGAAATCTCTAGTGCTGAGAGTGGAATTAGAAAAGGAATCAAATAAGCCTTCGAAATAGTAGAAATGCAAGTGTCTCTACAATTAATTACTCATTATTAATCTTACAAGACGAGGATTATCTTACATATTCAAGGCGAGACAGAACCAAAGTCTCCCTGGAAAATATCTCTCGTTATGGGAATGGGGGATGTAGTTATGGAGGTGCGTGGGTGTAATGTTGTGTTCCAACTCTTCAGTGTGTAGGAGCCAGGATGTGGAACCGAGTCAAATTTATAGTCTAAATAAGCGACTTATTCTTCGTGCGCGCCGGATTACGTAGTGAGTAAGGAGCTGCTGTTCGGTAAGGATGTTATGTGTTTTGATGTGTGTAGATTTTGCCTGCAAGGCGGGAGGTGAGGAGTTTGTAAAGTGTGAGGAGGCAAGTGATTGGACGGTAGTTTGCAGGTTGCGCTGTTTCAGTGTTCTTGCTCTGTAGGTATGTGACACCCTGTGTGAGGAAAAGAGGGATATGTTCTGGATGTTGGATTATGTCAGTGAGTGTAAGCGCTCCATGCAGGGACGTGAACCTCTTGATCCAGAAGTTAAGGACGCGTCTGCACCAGGAGCCTTCTAGTTGTGTGCTAGAAGCTTTAGTGCTTTAGTGCTGTCTGTATGTCTGTATGTCTGCGAGAGTAATAACATGGGATGACATGAAGGGTAAGTGTTCAGTGAGTTGTTATTCATCTGGTGCTTAATCATTGTGGCGGATGGGGTTGGATCGTAGAGACGATCAGTATTCATGTAATGCCTCACTGATGAGAGTGTTTGTGTTGAGTGTAGTAGAGGGAGATGTCAGGGATCTGTAGATTTTTTTTTCATTGTGTTGAAAAGTGTTGTTTGCCCAGAATGCACTGTTTATATCTTTGTAATCTTTTTGCAAGTGCACTTCGTTTTTGTTTTAGTGTGTTCAGATGTTCTTGAACCTGGGTATGATGGTTTGAGAGTTAGGGACGAGTGTTTATGCGTTTGAATATCTTCCTAACCTGTGACATAAGTTTCTTTGTTTTGTCCTGCACAGTACTCTGTGATATGTCTGGATATGTCTCCTCTAAGGTCACTTGAAGTGGTCCTCGAGGTGATGTCTCATAGGGGGGATGCATTCTTGTAATCGTGCAGTGGGAGCTTTGTGGTAGTGTTTGATTCCAGTAATCGAATGGTTCCCTGTGCCGCGGAGTACAGTGTTGTGTGTATGTATTCTAATGTTTGGATATTGTTAAGGTGTTATGGAATAGCGTGTGTGTTGAGATGGTGTGTGATTGTGGAGAATTGTTTTGATGTATGTACTTTGGAGAGTGGTGGCCTGAGTTTGGGGTCTATGCCTATGTATTGTGCTAGTTCAGTGCAGAAATGATCATGTGCGGCTTATAATATGTCAGTAGATGTACTGTGGGGCATGTGTAATGTGAGGTAGACATTGTTTCTGGGTTTGCCGTAAAGGTAGTGTCTTCCAGTGGGATATGTTGTGGTTTCCTGTGAATGGATTTAGCGACTTCCTCCTTAATTTGTGAAAGTGTGAATGGGGAAACAAGACTGTTAATTTCAGTGGATCTGCTTTCCGCTGTTCGCTAAGCCCTAACGATGGATAACGTGTGGTGAATGCGTGGTGTAGTGCCTGTCTGTATTCTGTGAGATGAGTCCCTAACTGTGCAACGGTGTAAAATTCGCGCATGAGATCCTGGTTCATCTGCGATGACCATTGGATGCGCTGGCGCGGTTTCCCAGTCTTGATGGTCGCCTTTTTTGACGTAGACGAAAGACTTCCGACCGTTCGGGCTGGATGATGTTACCCAGGCATTGTTGTGCAACAGAATGTGCAATTCACCACCTGATGGAGACAGTAAGCTATTCTTCGAACGGAGACCTCTACCTAACCCCCGAACGCGGATGACTTTATCCTGCGTCACACCCGATGCAGCATGATCAATATTAAAACAAGATCTCATCATAGATGGGTTGGATCCTTTAGCCTAAAGCTAGGAGTTAGGGTTCGCAGAGATTATCATTCTTCTATTATTATTATTATTATTATTATTATTTGTATGTACTTTTGTAAATCCCCTCAATTCCTTTCCTTATCCTTATATATTAAGGAACATATATTGATATGGATCTTCTACCTTGAAATGACCTCTAGAATGCGAAATTGAATTTATGACGTTTTATTCTAAATCGTTCTGTATTACGTTAAAATGATTCATAATTAAAAAATTGATAAAATTGATTTTTAAATTTTGTTTCATTTACATTAACGAGAGCAGTTTTCTGGGATTTTCAGCAAAAGATGAATATTTGAAAATTTTAAAGTAGATTTTAATTGACTGAAATAAATAAAGGTATTTTATTGTACATTGATTGTAAACAACAACAGAAGTAAAACATTGATTAAAAAAAAACATACAAAAAGAATACTATTAGAGAAGAGAGGAGGAAGTGTAAAGAGCATCGGTGTAAAGGAGCTTTTGATATAAGGAATGGGTTTCTTAATATTAAATACACTTAATAATTTTATTAATAATTAAAATTACATTACAAAAAAACAAAAAAGATGAAAAATCTATAATATTAAAAAAATAAAAATCAGTGTCAAAATGAAAGATAAAATTAAATAAATAGAAACAACACAAAACTACACTAGAATTTGTTAAATAAAATTAATTACAGCCAAGAAACTACACTAATAAGACACTTATTTTAAATTTTATCAAATGCCTGTAGGTAATTATTGGGTTTATCCCCCCCCCCCCCCACACACACACACTTAATAATTGTGTTGAAACATAGTTTGACACTTGTGTTACAGTAATGTCACGTTCATTTAAATATATATTCGAGGGTAACTTGGCCATAGAATTTGGTTAAGTAAGAATATTATATTTAAAATATTGCACCGTTTCTGCAATTATAGTTGTAATTGTCATTTTCGAATTACAAATAAATATACGGATCGGAAATAAAATAAACAAGATTGAAAAAAAAAAAAAAGGTTGACTATATTCATTATTATTCATAGTGTGGTAATAATATAATTAATTATATAATACCATCCACACAAATAAGAAAGATATCATTTATAAATCAATACATAATAACAGTGACATGTTTCGAAAATTCATCTTCAGACTGTAAATAAATAAATATAAAACGGAAAAAACATAGGCTTATAACAGCCCCACAATACAGAACATCGTAAGTAATTAACAATCATTTACATAATACTATTAACGCAAGTTATAATCTAATACCCCTTTGATAGATAGTTCATTATTATAACAATTGGTGGTTTTAATAATGACTGACTCGAAGAATTTACGCAAATAATCGTCCTTTTGTTGGCCATAAACAATTGGCTTGTTTGTCATGATCCTGTGTCCGGTATCTCTCTGATGCCTTGCCGTTAGATACTTGAAATCTCTATTTTCAATAGCAGTACCGTGCTCATTCATTCGAACACTGGTCCGTCTTCTCGTTTCTCCTACGTATTGACAGTTAGGGCCCCCATTTTCACATTGTATTCCATAAATTGTGTAGAATTTGTCCAAATTATTGATTTTCTTCTTGTTACTGTACATTAACTTTTCAATGGTGTTTTAAGCTTTATAAGCTAATTTAATGTTGAATTTTCCCAGTAATGGTGCTAATGCAGCATTAATGTCCTCATCATATGGTAGTGATATGTATTTTATTTCAGTTTTATCTTCTTTATTGATGTGCATTTTATGTCTATTGTCCTTTAATGTTTTGTTAATCACCTTATTTATGAAAGTCACAGTATAATTATTATAAGTGTAAATATTATTGATTATTGATTTTCTTCTTGTTACTGTACATTAACTTTTCAATGTACAGTAACAAGAAGAAAATCAATAATTTGGACAATTTATGGAATACAATGTGAAAATAGGGGCCCTAACTGTCAATACGTAGGAGAAACGGGAAGACGGACCAGTGTTCGAATGAATGAGCACGGTACTGCTATTGAAAATAGAGATTTCAAATATCTAATGGCAAGGCATCAGAGAGATACCGGACACAGGATCACGACAAACAAGCCAATTGTTTATGGCCAACAAAAGGACGATTATTTGCGTAAATTCTTCGAGTCAGTCATTATTAAAACCACCAATTGTTATAATAATGAACTATCTATCAAAGGGGTATTAGATTATAACTTGCGTTAATAGTATTATGTAAATGATTGTTAATTACTTACGATGTTCTGTATTGTGGGGCTATTATAAGCCTATGTTTTTTCCGTTTTATATTTATTTATTTATTTACAGTCTGAAGATGAATTTTCGAAACATATCACTGTTATTATGTATTGATTTATAAATGATATCTTTCTTATTTGTGTGGATGATCTTATATAATTAATTATATTACTATCACACTATGAATAATTATTTACCGGCGAACAGGACCATCGCTGGATTTTTGAAAGTTGTACCGGACAGAAGCATCGTAAATAATTTCTTCAACTTACATCGAAAATTAGCAGCAGCAACAGCAGCAAGAATTTTCAATCAGGTTTGCCATAAAAACAAATTATTTCCAGTAAGTTGCTCTATAAAAATCACAACAAGTAATGCTAAAATCGAACAATGCGTAGAAAGATTAAAATGACTCATCCTTGAAGAAAGAATTCACCAAATGCTAATAAGATAAATACTTTGGCAGCAAAGATAAGATATGAAGCTAATAAATTACGATCTACATCTAATGAAAAGAGTTTTCTTACAAGCTTAAGAATTGCAGCTGAAATAGGAATTGCTACTTTTCATAACATCAAAGTCAAACATTGCAAAAAACTTTCTAAATTAAGCATCAAAAAATGGCCGTTAACTCAACATATGCAGCAACAAGAAAATCGGAGGTTTATAAATGATAGTTCCCATAACTTCACTAGAGATCAAATTATATTGTTAAATAAAGGGTTAAGATTTAACATAGGCAAAGAGAAAATTAATATTGCAGACATCACAACCAAGATAGAATCCCAAGTAAGATTTGTTAATGATAAAGATGAAAAAAAGATATTAAGACAAAAAATAGGTACAGTGTTAAATAAATTAGGTCATAAGAAATTTACTAATTGTGTGCTTAATCCAAGAGAAAAAGTTGCCTTGGAAGAACTTACTGTATTAAGTAAAAGTAATGCAATTAAATTAACCAAAGCTGACAAAGGAGGGGCGATGGTAGCAATGAACCCTGATGATTATACTGTAGCATGTGAATATTTTTTGAATAATACTATTGGTATATTAAGCAGTAAGATTAAAAATAAAAATAAAAATACTGAAGAACTCACTACTTTTAGAATGGCAAAGGTAATTAGAAAATTATGTAAAGATGGAGTAATCAACACAGAACAAATGGAAAACATTAACAAATACAAAACACTACCTAAGTTTTATGGATTACCTGAAATACATAAAGATAAGGATAATGGTAATTTTAAAATGCATCCCATTGTAGCATGTCGCCACACATCTGTAATGGAACTATCTCAAATTATTGTTACTCACCTAAAAAAGTTGGACTACAAATCGAAGTTTTGTGTAAATAATAATATAAATTTCACTAAGGACATCAAAAAAGATTTCATTAAAACAAGAATCATGGATGGTTTCCTTTGATGTTATTGGTTTATATACTTCCATTTCATTACCGCTGATTAAAGAGGCTGTAAAATTTGTGTATGAAATTGATAGTAATGTAAACAAAAAAGGTTTATTGGCACTTGATAATATGTTAATTTTAATTGAAACAATTTTTCAGCTACAATGGTTCCAATTTAATGACAAAATATACTCGCAATCTCATGGTCTCTTCATGGGGCTGCCATCATCAGCAATGTTAGCAGAAATAGCTATGCATTTTATAGGAAATAAATTATGGGAAGAGGATATTATAAAATGTAATATTGATTATTCTGTCGATATGTAGATGACACATTTGTTATTCTTAATAAAAATTATGCTAATGAGATCTTAACTGTTTTTAATAGTATTAACAAAGATATTCAATTCACTATGGAAAATGAAGTAGATTGTAAATTACCATTTCTCGATGTATTGGTCAAAAGATGTAATCAGAGTTTTGAAACTACAATTTTTAGAAAGACAACCAACGCAGATATTACACTGAACTTTACAGCTGCGGTTGACTTCGGAATGTTCGGATGAGAAGGTTGAAGGGTTCGATTCCCGTCGCGGACGTTTCATTGTAAAAATTATTTCTATTTTCCATTCTCACAGGAAATTGCGCCAGACAGACAGAGAAATAAAAGATTTTAGTAATGTAGATTAAGCCGAATATAAATAATAGTAATTTATAATAAGTCAGTTAATAAAAGCTTAATAACTGATCGTAGAATTAAATACTCCATTTTCTACTATATTCTTTGGAAAATTATTTCGACCTCATGTTTTGTAATCAATATTTCTTTATTTATTCTGTACAAACGCTGTTAGTTATTGATGAAATTGTCGTGTTATTTCTATATGTAATTATATTGCATTGTAAAAGATGAGAAGTGCTTTTCAAATTCCTGTGAAGATTCGTGTAACCTGAAGATGGTGTTATTAGTCTACATTGCTAGGAGAGTGAGATCAGTTAACTCTGTTCGTGTGTTTTAATATCTTTAAATCGCTTGATGGATCTTCTTGAAACTTGATATAAGAGATTAGTGACCTTTGGTGGGAGGGGGCGGATTTAGTCCCTCCCTCGTTTATAAGAGGGAGATTAGGGTTTTCCCCGGGAAATTTTCGTGTGATTTATGTCAAAATATGGTTTGCAATTAATTGTTAATAATATTATTGTTTAAACTATTGTGAATAAAATTATATGGAACACGATATAGTTAGGTTAGTTTTTATATTGTTTATGATTTTATTGATAAATGCCTACAAAATAACCAAATATAATCTGCCAGTACAGGGTTAATGACAGCCTAGGGTTAAGGCTCTGTGTAGGAAGTAGTTGAATCAATTGTCCTCGCCTCCAAAATAGACTCGGCGGGGATGTAAGGTGCGTGGAAGTGTATGGATAACATTACGAAACAAAATAGGACAAAATAATATCTCTGGCCAAATAAGGATTCTAATTTTCAAAAATATTCACTTTGACTAAATTCTCTTTATTTTTATCTTTCGAATCTCGAATAATAAAAACTTATGTTTTGATTCCAGCTAACAATTGATGGAAAGTAAAAATGGGATTTTCTACCTTAATCTTAATAATATATCCAAATTAATTACACTATACAGTAAAGCGTCCTGAATTAAAACATTTTAGAATTCAACAATTTAATAAAAACACATTTAGTAACAATGATGAAACGTCCGTTCCAGTTTCCACTTATTTCATAAGCTGTAGGCATTATTGTTGTTTTTATTTTGTTTCCTTAGGCAGATTGGGGAAATTTCCTTTTATTCTTACAACATTTACTTTCATAAAAAACAGTATTGTTCTTTTTAAACAATAGTAACTTAAATAAAATAACACAATAAACTTCCAATTGCACTTTTTACAGTTCACTTAATATAACATATCCTCTCTTCTCTTCCCTCCTTTCTGAATATATCTATTAATGCCTTTTTCCTTGTTCATTTCAACAAGAAATGTATATATTGAGGCGAGTCCTCACCCACGTGACCTATCAGCTGTAGCTGTCAAAAGCGAGGCAAGAATCTACAGTAGCTGTCTGATAGACGGAAAAGTTTGTGGAATGTAAAACTTTATGCACTCAACAGCGTCTGAAGGAAGAACACGTTCCCCTTTTGTCACTTAAATTTTCATTTCGACTTTTAAATTTGATAGGACGTCCTCTGATCCTCCTCCAGAATTTTGAAATATTTATTTGAAAGTACTTGAGCAGCAGCAAACAATGTCTCTTGTGAGTCGGATGTGCAGACTCTTGTGTTTAATCTGTACAGATCTGGAGAGAACCTTTTTGACTTTGATAGGAATTGACCCTCGAGTAACTCTAAGCATTTGCTCTGTTTAACTCTTTGGATTTCTTTAACTGCAAATTCATTTCCCAGCTCAAAAAGCTGATGAAATTCCACGTCTGCATCTTTTGCACTTTTTTCGAGGACAGAAGTCAGTTTAAAAATTCATTTTATTCGCCTCTATTTAATCCGTCGGTGCAAGAGATGATCTTACATTGATATTTCAAAATCTTTTCTCTGTGGACGCTTGCCGTGGAAGCAACGCATGAAGTTCTATAGAAAAGCCTTAGAACTCGAAATGGTGCAATGGGTCCTTATAGTAATCCACTAATTCCACTTGCTTTCAATTAAAATTAATTGGATTTAACGAAATAAAAAAATAAATGAGGGTTTGATTCAATCTTTGAAGAACGCGGAATAGTATTTTCCTAATACGAGGCTCATCAGAGACCACTCAGTCTGTGTGTGTGTGTGTCCTTGTGTCACTATCTTTTGAATCTTCTTGAACTTAGTATGGTGGATAAACTTAGTTTATTCGATGGATTTTGATGACGCCATAGACTTAGCAAAATCCTTTTCTCCACTACCAATTGTCTTCAATGGGTGCCCCTGCATTCTGGCAATGGCTCTGCATCGCTGTTTCCATTGAAGAAGGCTGAGTTGGAGGTAGATGAGGGAGATCTTGTTCCATTCCTCTTTGCAAGCTTTCCAAGCCCTTCTGCTGTTTTTAGTCGTCGTGTTTCGACTAAATAATCCGAACCAGCAGAAGTCCATTGGAGATGCAATGGGGATTTTACAGGAATTATACTGTATGGGAATGGTCATATTCCGGTTTCAGTCGCCATATTGGCCGTATACATCTGGATCGCTCTAGCTGTAAGGTTCGACTCCTTGTTCTGATGAATCCACACTTTCCTTTTGTAGCTGCCGTACAATGTGCGAATATCGTCACGATACAAGGGTTCCAGGACATGCTCTCTGTAAAAGGCAGCATTAATCTTCACCTTTGCAGGTATCTTCCTCAGCGGCAACTTTCCTCTGTAGCTGTAACCCGCAACAATCATGAATCCTCTCGAAAAGTTTTCTTTTCATTCGCGGTATCACTCCGATCGTCCTTTGGCATAAAAAGAGCGATAAAATATTGCCCTTTACTTCTTGGTATCACTCAGGTAGATCCATGCCTCGTCCAAAGTAGTGACGTACTTCCATTTTTCTACCGATAAGTGGTGCTCGTAAAGCTTTTGGCTGTTGGTCTTCCTTTCAGCAACGTGTCGAGAAAGTAGGCGATGAACGCGAGTTTTATGTTGCTTTTCTAATTGCAGATCACGCGTAATTATCTATGCAACCGTTAGCTAAGAAACTCCTACAGCCTGAGCAAACGCCCTTTGGGTGCTAGGGTTCTCGCCGACAATAAATAGCCTTCACTGTCTTAATAACGTTTAATAACGTTAGGAGTTGCTGCTGGTCGTGGGTGATGTTTTCGGAACTGTGACTTACCCCGCTCTCAGCTGATGGGCTTCATACGACTTTCTGCTATTACCCAGTTGATGGTGGACTTGCAAATATGAAAATTTCGTTATTTGCACATATGCACAATTTTTGAAGCGGCATATTTAGCTCGGATAAGGCAACTATGTACCCATCCCACCAATTTGGGATTTTTGGGGCATATTTAGAATGCAACACAATTCCAGCTACCAGATAATCAACTACAGGCTTATGACCTCTGATTCGAACGCAACAATGCTGCGTCACATGCACGTGCGAGATAGCGCGCGCCCTTGAAATCGACTGAATACACGTGAATCTCCGTATGTTTGGATGTGACTTTTATATTGATATCATCTTTACCAATTGGCTCCTTTGGAAAATCTAAATTTCAAGGATTTCTATATTTGTTTCACTTAAATCAAACACTCCCTTATTTAATCCTCTATTTTCATTAATCACTTGTTTATTAAGATAAAGATAATCTGATTTAAGTAAATAATTTTTTTTCCCCGAAATATTCCCTTTGTAAAATTCAGCTGATGATGAACAGAAGGATTTTCGTTTTCACGGCTTTAAAAAGTAAGAAGTAAATGAATAAAACTTAAGAAATAACATGGCAAGGGAAGTAGGCTTGAAGTTCTTTGTTGTTCGTTCTTTGTTAATCAAATTCTGTCATTCAGAAACTCACTCCTTAATTGAATTACTCCTTCTAGATGGATTTTGCAGTGACGTAAGCGACTTTGTTTAAGTAAATTACACCCTTCGTAAGATTTCCTTCTCCAATTAGTTAATTTAGTTAATGATGTCACTTGAATTAAGTAAAAGGACGTTGAAGAGAAAAAAGCCTCTTGTTAGAAGCGGAGTTTCATTTCTTTTCTTTATAAGTGATTTTTAAGAAGTAAAAATACTTTTATTATTCCATCTTTGTTTTTTTTTACGACTGATAGTAAAAACGTTGAATAATCACAATAAGAACAACAGGCGATGATAACCTACCTGGGTAAGCTTTTTCTTTCCATCTTTATTGTTAACAATAAGAATTGTTGAACCTGAAAGTTATTCTTCAGGAGGAAAATTATCAAGTGAAACCATCACAACATTGTTATTCAGTCAAATATCGAGAAAGGGATAGAAGATATTTAGCAAAAATTCCGTTAAAAAGATTCTAATAAATAATTACTGTCTATATATTATTATTAATACAACCACATTTTCACACCAATAAAATATATTCAATAAAATAAATTTTTTCAGAATGAATATCGTCTTTAGTTTTTGAATTGAAAAAGGAAACCATTTGAGGTGTTAACAAATCAATAGACACGAACATGAATAGACTTTACAGCATTTAATAATATTAAAATCTTAAAATGTCAAATCATTATTGACACAAACAACCCAATAACAGCAGAAACTATTTTAAAAGTTCAATTCTTCAAATCTTTGAAATCAAATTTGGGAATCAAATCATAAATTCACCAAATCTCCTGCTAGTTTCACAAAACATCCACTCCTTCATTTCTATTCAAATTTTGACTTTTAGTATTTCTTATTGCTATATTTTCCATAGTTTTCCTAATCCTTGAGTCTTTTTCCACAAAGTGTTTTCACATTATTATTCATACAATGTCTGCTGTATCTGATTTATCTATTTTTCTATCTTTTACCATTAGGGAACGAGTCTTGGAACATGATAACTATATAAAAATAAACAAATGATCAATGACAAATACAATACACTGCATTTATTCAATTTCGATGTCAGTGTCTTCATCTGAGGATATTATATCTATATCCTTTTCTTTCCTCCATTGCATAGGCAGGTGATGGTTCTTTCAGTTTTATTTTATTTATTTATTTCTAAATTTAAAATTACAGTCCTGCTAGGTTTTCAAAATGAAATCCTGTGATGCAGGTGCTGAAAGTATAAATAATTTATATTTGTAATTTAAAAAGTATTAATCATATAAAATCATATAAAAATTATATAATTACGCAATTATACGAATTATACTTAAATTAGATTCAATTATATAATTATATAAAAATCAATATATCACAGAAATATAAAAAGAAAATCAAATACAAAAAGAAAATTATTATAAATATCATTCATTACAATCAAATTTAAGGTTCCCAAATTATTTTTTACTTATTATTCTAATTACAATTTCTTTCTTTCAATGTTTATACTGTATAACATTAAAAATTTCTAAATCTAATTGTGAAAATAAAACTTTAAATAACAATCTCTCATGCCAAAATTATTCAACTAAAAAATATATAAACAAAATATCAATACACAAGACCAAAAACACACAAAATATAAATATAGTATATGTAATCAAAAATACCTAAATATTCCAGATAATTTCGCCAAATATTATTTTTTTCAGTATTTGCCTTTTTAATATACTTATTTTATTAAATTTATTTTGTTTTAATTCATTTGTAATTTGCATAAAAATAGAATTCTATTTTTATTTCTTAATCCAAAGTTGTTCTTAGGATTTTCATAATATAAAATCTTTATTAATGTATTTCTAGTAATATTTTCTAAGTTATAATTTCTAATTTGATTTCTAATTTTATAAAAGTTATTTATTATTAAAGAATATAATATTTTTTCTTTTGGCATCAAAATTTTATATTTTATTCTTATCTGTATTTTTTCATTCTTTGTTAATATACAATAATCTTGTATTATGTAATTCATTATTTTATTTAATATTCTATTTATGTTATTAGTGTCTGTATTACCTAAATGTACCCAACAACATAATCCATAATTTATTAATGAATCTATAAATGATTTATATATTAACATCTTGTATCTTATAGAAAAGATACCCTTTATATGTTGAAACATATATATTAATGAATTAAGTTTATTTAATATATATAAATAATGTGTTTTCCAAGAGAATTGATCATTAATATATAAACCTAGATATCTAATTGTTTTAATAATTTCAATATTTTCACAATTACAACTTTGGAAGTTTATGTCATCATCGAATAAACAATTATAATCATGATATTTTATTACTGGATTTGTATGTAAAAATTTATTTTTTGTTTTCAATATCATTAGTTTTGTTTTTTCACTATTTATTTTCATTTTATTATTGTGTGTCCAAATAATTAATTTATTAAAGTCTTTTTGTATATTGTATTCTGCAGTTTTATAATTTTCATTTATATTTATCAATATGATGTCATCAGCATAAGCAAAAATTTTTGATGTTGATATTGTACTATATAATGTATTTAAGTATAAAATAAATAAAAGTGGTCCTAAGTTTGAACCTTGAGGAATTCCTGTTTTTAATTTATATGTTTTACCTAATTTTGAATTTAAATTAATTCTTATTTTTCTATTTTTTAAATAGTTTTTTAATATTTCTATCATATTGCCTCTTATTCCAATATGAAATAATTTTTCTATCAATATCTTATGATTAATACTATCAAATGCTTTCTCAAAATCTATAAAAATAATATATATATAATAACCGTTATTTAATGCACAATTTATGATTTTTTGGAAATCTTGAAAGAGTTTATCAGTACTTAAATTTTTTTGATATGCAAATTGTTCTTTTTTTAGTAATTTATATTTATACAGAAAGTTATATATTGAATTAGTTAAGCATGTTTCTATAATTTTTGACATATTGGAAAGAACAGAAATTGGCCTATAATTTTTTATATCATCAATTTTTCCTTTTTTATATACTGGAGTTATTTTCGCAGTTTTCCAAATACTTGGGTAAGTTCCATATTCAAACATGGCTTTTATAAGTTCATGCAATATTGCTGCAAATATATCCATATACTTTTTTATATCTTTTACAGCAATATTATCAATACCAACAGTATTTTTATTTTTCATTAATGTAATTATATTCATTATATTTTCAATACTAGGTATATTAAACACTATTGAATTTATTGAAGTTTCAATATCCGTATTATTACTTCTAGTGTTACAATTACATGTACTAACAACTTTACTAAATGTTTTACCAAATAATTCATCAGTTTGCTTATAATTATATTTTTCTATTAATTTACAAATTTTGTTTTTATCAATAGTTTTATGTTCATTATTTTTTATAATATTATTTATTATATTCCAAGTCTTTTTATTATTATTGTAAGTGTTTAGAAATTTATTTTGATAGAATCTTTGCTTTGTTTTTTGTATTAGGTTTTTTAACCAATTACTCTTTTTCCTATAAATTTCTCTATATTCTTTATTTGTTTTATTGTTTTTATGTTTTTTATATAACTTATCTTTTTCCTTAATATGACTATATATTTCATCTGTTATCCATTCATGTTTATAATTTTGTTTTTTATTATTTTTAGTTTGATAATGATATTCATGGTTTTCTCTATATTTTTCTTTATTACTTATTTGTTTTTTAGATTTATTTATAATTTTTACAAATTTATTTATTATTTTATTTGGGTCAATTATTTGCTTATTTCTTATATTATTAAGTAAGTTTTCTGATTTTTCAATAAATAATTCCTCATTTATTATATTATTGTGTCTTCTGAATTTTTTAAGATTTTGATTACTTTTACTTAATTTTTGATTAAATATTTCTAACATTATTATATAATGATCTGATATTTCTGAATGAGTTGAACGTCTCATTCCTTTAACAGTCCAATAACTTCTACTAAGGCTTCATCGTTTTCTCTTTGGTAACTGCTTAAAAAATAATATCAATGGATCCGATGAAATTAGGAGCCTTTTCATTAAATCTTCATTCCCAGACATCCTCGATCTCTTTCTAGTCTGAAACTGCATCGAATTTTTTCAAATCTTTATTTCGGGATTCCTGAGCTTCTTCGGATAGTCGTCCAATGGGTAACAATGCACATCTTATTATTGCTGATCCATAAAACAAACTCTTGTCAACTGATGCAGGCATATAATACTATGGATACTTTTCTGCAAGCAATCTAGCTGTTTGCACTCATATTCATCGAAAGCCTCATACTCGTATCCGTAAGATACTGCAGACAGGACTTCGCCGAATCTTCTAATAGTATTTTCATCTACATTTGTGATGGAAGCGGGTTTAGATGTATTCTAAAAAAAAATCGTTCAGTTGATTTCCCTTCGTTTGATGTTCCACTTCCGCCAATTTTCGGTAACAACCCCATTTCATTTCTAAACTTGTATTTTCTTCTTTCGTGCTTCAACAATGGATGTTTTTCTCTCACACCAGCCTATAGGATACCTGTAGAAATTATTGGAAAGATCGAATCCAGGTATGCAGAGTTGATAATCCAAATGTAAAGGATTCTTCGTAGACGTGTCTTTATAGTATTCTGTCTATGGCATTCATTTGTCATACGTAGCAGGTCTCAGCAGATGATGAGTCAGTAATGGAGTTACAAACCTTTCTATTTATCATTGACACAAATGTGAACATGTTGAAGAAATATAAATGGTAGAGAACGAATCATTCCGAAAGTAGAATAAGAAAAAAATTGTAAAAAATTAAAATTTGAAAAATATTTGACGACCTTTCCTCTAGGACAACCTGAAGTCGTTAAAAAAGCAAAGAAAATATTAATTGCAATGAAAATAAAAATATTCTTCTCCCAAAACAATAAGTTAACGATCTCCAACCATATGAAGTTCAATGCTTTGTAAGACATTCCTACCAAGATTTAAAAAAATATATATATTTAGCATAAACAACAACATTAACATAAACCAGCACGTATATTTTTGATGTTTTTATAGAATACTTCAAGCTAAATTTTGGATATTTTTTGAAAGCGGGGACTAGTGGATTTTTGTAGGTCACACTTTACTCACGTTCAGTCATTAAACAACACAGGAAATGATAACTAAGTAAATTGAATACCATTTTGCTTACAAATATTTAGAATAATGACTTTATAACTAATTAAGTTTCTAATATTTATTACACTAATATTAAACAAAGTGTATCATAAACATTGAACAAACTAGAGGTAATAAATACACTTCTAACGAACTAAACTTTTCCTGATTTTCTGATCATGTTTACAGGGTTGTAGAAAATAAGTATTTCGAGCTAATGATCTGGGATTTTGGGAAAGTTAGAAGTGACCACTTAAGTATCTACCTACAAAATTTCAGACGGATACAAGAACTTAAGTTTTGCTTTGATCTTCCTTCGGAGACAGCGTGCGATGGATGGTGAGGTGCGATGTCAGAAAAGAAGGATTCTTTGTTAGAAAATGAATTGTGGACTTGAAATGAATTGCTTTCATTTGACAACCAGTCGAAAGTAAGGAAGTTTACCAATTAAATGTGATGAAGATGGAAACATAGTTCGTCATATGCAGGATTGATTGCAGGAGAATTTACCCAAAAATACGGAATAGACTACGATGAAACCTGTGTGCCAGCACCTAGTATCGATACAATGTTTGTTAACTGCCACAGCAGTGCAAAGAAAATGGTCTATTCATCAGTTTGATGTTAAAACTGTTAATTTGAATGGCATTCTGGAAGAGAATATCTCCATGACACAACCAAAAGGTCTTGAAGTTGATAAAAGAGACTATTATCATTAAAACAATCTGGGAGAAGTTGGAACTCAATGACATTTTCACGTTTCACGAATTAATCTTAATGTTTACATCTGTAAAAACAAGAAAGGCACAGCTTATACGTCCACCTACGTAGATGATTTTATTGTCATAATACAGAACAGTAAGGGTAAGACCCCAATTATGGTCCCCTTTTTGTTTTTAACATATGAAGAACGATCTAACCAGGATAAAACTTTGAAAATTAAACTAAATGTAATCTAGAAATTGCTCTATCGATGGATAGTGCCAGTTATTTGCAAAAACTAACTTCGAGTAAATAAAGTGGAATTTTTATAAAATGAGAGGATTTGCTGAACAACTAATACTGATTCCAAATATGGACCCATAGTTAATTAACTCAAAAAAATTTATATTTTTCAATATTTTACTCAAAAACATATGCATAATATTACAAATTAAAAATGGTACCCAGTTAAATATTCCCAATGGATTTTGTTTTAGTGCTTTACACAATAATGCAAATAAATGTCTTTGTAATTTTTCCATTGCACCTTTCATGGCTCCATACAAAGCACTTGGTGCACCGAATCCATTTTTGACCTTTGTTGTCTTCTGAGAAACACTTTTTCCCGATGGGACATTCGGCATCTTCTTCGCCACTATCATCATCATTAGCAGCAGCATCTGTTGAGATATCAACGAGGTCTCTACAGGAAACATCGTCGGAATCAATGTGAAGCCTTCAAAGCTAAAATAAACAATAAAAAACGAGCCCAAAGGAAAATTGGAAAGAAAGTTCACGTGCACCCGTTCCACGGCCGCAATGAATTTTTTCAGCACATAAAAAATAAAAATGCTCAGGCGAGGTTTTTATTGTTTATTGTTTAATTTAACTTTGCAGATTTCACATTGATTTCGACGATTCTTTTTTTTTATTATTTGTTTCACAAGTGATTTCATTCCATTATTTATACAAATTATTATTAATAGAAATCAATAGAAAGAAATGCAGAGAAATAAGTGTAAAAATAAAGTTTATTCTACAATTCGCCAATGAATTCCCACTACTCCACCCCCATCTCCTAAAAATAAAGAAATAAAGAAATCATTAACTACCATAACGTACAGTTGCTGCTTCTGTAAAAGACACCGATATCATCTTTCTCCGATATTTCATTAAAAACACCGCAATCAGCAAAACCATTTGAAATAAACTCACTGAACAAGCCGCTAATAAAAAACACCCACAAATGATGTCACAATTCTGTTAACCAATCAGAATATTTGGATACGATATTGTGAAGCTTCAATGTAAATAGAATACTTTGTCTGTCTCCAGATGTCACTTTGTATTTACAAATCTGAATGAAGGTTTCCGAGAAAGAAATATGATAAAAAAAGTAGTAGTTCCTGAACGAACTGTAAGCCTACTTTTAAACGTTGCTTTATTTAATTGTTTAGTAAAATCGTGAAAGGGAAAGTGTCTGTGACTGCTTTGAAATTCTGATAGTGGCTGAAGGTTCAAATTTCTCATTTTATGAAAAGTGATTAAACGTGCGTTATTAAGTTGCTAATGAGTTTTAAGACAATTAATATCCATTCTAATAAATGTAAGCTTTCACAACCAAATACCTGTCAATGAGAAGTTTGGGGTTTGAAGGTGGTATTTAATTGTCTACATAGTCCCAACCCTTCACCCCCGACTGCGATGGACATATTCTGGGGAGAAAAGCAACCAAGTGAAGATCCTCTTCCTCTCAAACATCAACAGTTGAATTTCAGTCTGAAGAAAGCATCCCTGAATGGCAAATGTAAAGAAGACAACTGACACAATATAGTTAGAAAGATATGTTGTTAAATCACAGAAGAGTTGTTTCCATCGCTATGAAATAAGGAGAGAGTTTTGAAAATAGAAAGCATTATTTAGTTTTTGTTTCTATTAAAATTATTAGGATGTTTTTGTAGATTTCAATACAAACGGACATGAAAACATTCAAATCCGTAAGGGACCTAACGTATTGGGGGATTTATAGCCTTTTTCCGATGCTAACAATTTATTTCATTGTTTAGTTTATCCTTTAAGGCACCACTGCGCTTCCGATGTATGATGATTATAATGTTTGTTAAATAACGGTCATTATGGGTTGGCTTACCATACCATTGGTTATGACAGGAAAAGACCATCAACTTCATCCTGAAGCGTATGGGTTGGCTTACCATACACTTTAGGATGAAAACATTTGACTCATACCGTACACTTTAGGGTGAAATTGATGGTCTTTCCCTGTCATAACCAAAACATCTAAAAACGAAAGCTTATTGTCTTCCTCTGTTTCCATAGTGAACACATTAGTAAATGCTATTGATAGGTTGTACAAATATTTGGAGGCGTTCTCTGCCATGATTCCAAATCACATAAATCATCCACATACCACAAGCAACAAAGCGGACGCTATTCAAGGCTGGCATCTCAGATTCTTCCATGAAAACATTTCTAATGTATTTTGCATAAATAAGAAATTTGAAAATTGATGGACACTTCGTGTTTGTTTTATTTTCATGATTTTAAAACCAAAGTGAAATTTAAAAAAACAACGCAAGATTTAAGTAAGTAGACGGCAAGTTCGTTGAGGAACTGTTTGTTTGTTTTTGGAACTCTTCCTTCTCTGTGAAAGATTGAAAAGAGGCTACAGCGTTACTTTGATGTTTACTATCTTTACTTAAAAAATAGAAAAGTCTAGTTAAAATAGAAAAGTCTAGTTAAAATAGAA